>JAQMCW010000017.1:11395845-11412775 GCA_030068335.1 Chrysichthys cranchii | reverse complement strand
TGTGTGTGTGTGTGTGTGTGTATATATATATATATATATATATAATACACACACACACACACACATACCATTGATAAGGTGAGGTGAGCATTTTGCAAACTGCCAATTGTACTTATGAACAGTCACGTTTAGAGTACATGTTCTCACACAGTTATATAATAGCTAGGTCAGATGCTTGTCTATAGATCTGAAGAATTAAAGCTAAATATAATAGCCAGTTGGGTCTATTGGTGATCTTAAAGCATGCTTCTCAGCTTCTCTGAGGTCAGCTAATAGCCATGACAAATATTGTTTGTTGTTGAATGTGACTTTTCAGCCTAGCACATTTCAGCTCCAGACAAATATATACCATGGGTGATGTTCAATTTCTCGACTAGACTTTCTCAGGTTTTAATAAAGTAAGTGTTGCTGTGTCTGCGCTTTCGGCAAGCGGTGTCCAAACGTATTGATAAATTGTACCGCAGATGCATTTTGACTCGACAACTCCAGGAAGTGCCGACACGGTGACACCAGTTTTATTGAAACAGACTCGGCTCAGAGGAAATCGCCATCATCTTTTTTCCCCTCTTCGATTTAACCACCGAAGCAGGTCTCGTCGTGGGTTGAAGTAGCCTATAATTTAACCGATGAGTGGAATCAGATGTGCGCAGACTTGATCCATGGCTATTAATTTCACATTCAGGTTTCTCACCACTTGTAGTGCTTTCTACCACAGTGTCGGTGAATTCTCCAATCTGATTGGTCGATTAATTTTCTAAAGCAGCAGTTCGGATATAGCGGTGCCAGCTGTGAGGCTAATCGCAGGATTATATCAATGTGTTCAGTCTAATATCGTACACATTTATTTAGCAGTTATGGAAGGAGTCTCCAGTGTCAGCCCAGTCAGTCAGCTGTAAAGCTGCATGATCTGTGGCATATTTTTGGCACTTTTTAAAAACCTTTTCTGACAAAACTCCAGGATGGGGGGGTCTTTGCTAGTTCTCTGTAACATGACAACCTGCATTTTTGTCTTTAAAAAGAAAAGTGGCTCCCGTTCCTGTGGTTAAAGAAGCTTCATCACATGCTGAAAATAGGAGAAAAATCCAACCTTTAATTGAATAAGGAATAAAACACATGGGGCGTGCTGTTATTGGGATATAATCTACTTTAGGGTGAAACGATCTTCACATCAGACTGCGTAACATTTTCCTGTAACAACACCCCTCTTTGTGTTTTTATGTCTTGCTTCACAATGGATCTTGAGGGACCGATTCAGGTCTGTTTGACCTTAAAGTTGAGTTTGTTTGGTCGGTGCGAAAACTTGTTTAGAGCACTTTAGGCTGTTTAAATTGGATCCTGGTGTGTTTAATCTCTGGTGCATTGTGTTTGAGCAGGTGTGAATACAGCTCTCGTACTCAACACCAAGATACGAACGTCACCAAGACTAAGAATGTTTGCAAGAAGAAGTCTCGGGTTGCTTCTAAGCGAGTCCTAGTGCAAATCGATCGCGGTGCCAGCATGATTCAAACCCTAAGGAGGTAAATAATAAGACCGAGGCCTTTAGCAAACTTTCCTGCCCTTCCCCTTTCCACAAGCACCTCATTAATTCTTCCTTTCTTTCTTTCTTTTTTTTTTAAATTTGTGCGTTGTGAAACAAAATCAGGCCAAATTGAAAACAGTAGAAATCCCACCCGTTTAGCCTGGGTAAATTGACTAACAGATGTAAATGCCCCCTTAGCAACATGAAAAAAGCAAACCTACAAAAAAAAAAAAAAACTCTAACTATGTTCTGGAGTCTGGTTTGTGTAAACTGTAGTATAGTACTAAAAACAGTAGGATTTTATTTGTCTAGACTGCTACTAATATGCAAACAGTCTGAACTAATCCGCTACTTATGTTGTCGATTTTGGTAAACTGTCGCAAAGTTTGTAACCATTTGCACCAAGATGGCGGGCGAAGGGTTCTCATGGTCAAGCACAGAAAACTAGAAATACAGCTGGATCGAACAAATAAAATACCAAATACGAACCGTAGGCCAAAGTTAAAAAAAATAAAAAAAATAAAAAAAAAAAACGGTTTCAGCAGTGACTCGAGGTTTGTGCTGTGAAAGACAGAAAGCTCAAGAAAAAAAAAAACAAAACAAAACGATGGCCTGAAATGGTTACAAGTAAAGTGACCAATACAGCTGTCAGTACTGTCTTGTTTAAAACTTTTATATGCCTGCAGCTCACATTCTCTCCCGGTTCGCAACATGAACTCAAACGCAGCATGTGCCATTGTCCTCCTTGCTGTCTTTGTGGCGTTTTTGATAGTAAAACATAAAAAGCTTTGCCAGGGAGCAGAACGCACAGTTTTCCGTTTTATCTTCAAACCTCATTGCCAGGCGACAATGGTAACCAGCTGCCTCTGGTACTCAGGCAGATGATGAAAGTATTACACAAATGTGCGGTGGTTCGGAACAACAAAATATAGCAGAAAGCACCGCGGGGGCAGGAGGCGGAGGGATTCAGTCTCCATGAAATCGCCCTTAAGAGAAAATGCACCCTGAAATACTTGCAGATTATTATTATTAGTATTTTTTATTAATGTAATTAACTGAACGGGTATGTAAAGGGTGTTGATAGTGGTGCCAGTGGCATTTAGCCTTTGTGCCATTTCTACTTAAGGAGTCTGATGCGGCAGCACTTTGGTCTTTTGATCTGTCCAGCTTTCTCACCTCTGCCGAAATAGATCAGCTTCCTAAGCTTCAACTTTCATGCTAATCCCCCCATCACGCCTGTCATCCCGTAGACTGCCAAGCACCCGAGCTGAGTCTCTCGAGTAACTGTGTCGTATAACGACGTCGCTTTCGGGAACTTCATTCTTCATCATCCAGCATTCGCACTTTGCAAGAACTTATTAAAATGATTGCTGGACGATGGTGCATGAGATAAATAAGTTTGTGGTGTTTTGTTCTCATGAGCTGAGTGCTATCCTTTGTTTGAGGTGTCGAATATTTTTGCCTCCTGTATAGTAAGATATACAGCGCCGACGTGTCGGTTAAAAGACACTGAATGTAGTTCAGGGTGGAGTTTTCCATTAATCGTGGGATGTCTTCATGTAACATTTCCTATGAAGACACTCGAGGATAATAACCTAGAATGCTGTGGATTTGTTACCTGTAAGACAGGTTTACTGGAAAATTAACCAGTCGGAGATCTGCATTTAGCCAAGTTTTTAATCCAAGAAAATCCAGGGAAACTGGATTTCAATCCAACGATTGGTTTGAGTACTTAAGCCACGGCAAGTTCGTGTGGTTACTCGGTTGTTTTCTGATTTGTCAAGACCGTTTGTACCTCAAGTCGAGCACATCAGCCTAAACAATGCATATAAAATGGCCCGTTAGGACTGTGTGACATTTAAATCCCCAGACACAATAGAACTGGAAAAACACCGCCATCCATCCAACGCAAAGGACGTCGACTTTATTATCTGAATGCCACCCAAGCTCATGACTTCAAAGTGCATTTCCAGACTGTTTGGTCTGTGTAGCTTGCTGTAATACCCAAATAGCATGGCTTTGGAACTTTTGAAGGATGCAACCGCATTATTCTCCCAGCCTGTGAAAAGCTACTAAAAGAATTTTAGACCAAGTGAATCATTTCCAATAAACAGGATGTGCAGTAAAAAAAAAAATAAAAATTTTGGAGCAGTCTGCCAGGGTAAACAGGTCTATATTCATTTTATGGACTATACATCATCTTAACCGCAAGGACCTCCGAGACGTTGTATCCACGAAGTCAGTAAACAGAAATCATTTCAAAGAGGCATTTGCTAGAGGAAATGGATAATCCATGTTGATTCCTGTTTAGGGTAAAACCGGGAGCTGTTCAGACTGCGCTCTGTGCTGGGCAGGGATTGTCAGAATTCACAGCGAGAGAGGAAACAGTGAAAGAATAAACGCAGTGTTAAATCTAAGCCAGTGATGTCTTCTGATGAGGGGCCAAATGCTCGGGATTCCAGAGGCTCTGAAATTCAGCAATGGTGGTTGACTCTGCGATCTTGTTATCCAAGAGCGGATTCAAACGGGATAAGAAATGGCGGAAGGAAAAAAAGGATGAGGCTCGAATGGTTATGGACTCTGGGTGAGTTTTGACACATGGTGCAAAGTCAGCAAGCAGATATGTTATATGCTCAGGAAGTGGGCGAAGGTAAGAGGGGGACGGAAGACTTCGTAGGTCTCTGAAACACCGTTTGCAGTGGTATTTGAGTTTTAACTGGTTTTTACGTCATGGCGTAAAACCACATCCTTTACCAAACATGACTTATTCAGGGCAACATGCAAAAATCCTTTGTGGTTAGAACTCAGTCTGGTAGGTGAGAGCAATTTGTGCTTAAAAGATTGGGGTTTTTTTCCCATCGTTCGAACGTATCCCTTAAGCGAAATAAAGCGCTGGAATCGGTGCATGCCTTTGAACGGTATCTGAAGTAGAATTAATTAGGACGTTCCTCTGTAAACAGGACCAATTACTGTGCATGTCTAAAAATGAATTCAAAGGCTTTGGACGCCCTCTTTTTAAACTTTTCATCATTCTCTGCAAATCCCTGCATATTCATTAGTCCGGTATGACACCTAATTAAAACCTGAACGCATCATCTGCTATACCATACACCATCAAGCTTACAAAAACATGCTCCTTCTGTCCATTTCAATGAATATTTATGAGTTTAGTGTTGTGGACATAAGTACCAGTCTTCAAGTGTTGGATAGCTTTATTCTGGGCTTTTTTTTTGTTTGGTCGTTATTTTAGATTTCCCGAATGCGCAGAACTCCTGAGAGCACCTAGATCCATAACCGTTCACATGCAAAAAAAAAAAAACCTAAAAAGTCACAACCACAATAAGTAAAAATGAAGGAAATGCTCATGAATATGGATTACATTAACAACTTTGTGCCAATCAGGCGCAGTGGAAATTATGAAAGTAAGTGAGCCGCTTTCATTAGCCTAAGTATTTGGCATGAAAAACCTTTTCTCGGCGATCATAATGGACGTGCTGTGATATCGGCCACATAGAAGCATTCGAGCTGGATCAGATTTACAGCACACAATAGCTCCAGCCCAGTGGAAGCCAACTTTTTTTTCTTCCTCTTTTGGAAACAGATTCATTACCCAATCCATTTGTCATTTTGTCGTCTCTATTGCCGAAAAGATCTCGAGATGTTTAGATGATCCATCCCGATGTGAAGTCTGTCTCCGCTCATGCAGCTATTTGGAGAGAATGGGTGTCTCTGAAATGGATGGAGAATCCTCGAGGGATTCCATGCCAGCAGGGTTGGCTTTTATTTATACTGTGAAACCAGAGAATTTGAGAATAATAACCGCTCGTGACGGGATTGCATAGAGAACCGTGGGGTGGTTCTTCTCACACTAATGTAGGACAGGCATTGAGATCCAAGTAAGGAATAAAACCCGTTGGAACATGGTGGTATAGGATAATAATCAACGACAGGGTGGGGCAATACCACTTGGCATGCAGGAGACTTAGAGTTAGTCCAGTAATAGTCCAGTGTGAAAGTTTTTTTTTTTTTTTTATTCCTCTTACATCATTATTATCAATTAATAGTTGAGTTTAATTTGCAGAAAATCTATGAAACAAGTTGTAAACAGTCATCCCCCTTAACCAGACTCTCTCTCCCTCTCTCTCTCTCTGTCTCTCTTTTTATAAGAAAAAAAAATAATGCACCTGACCATGTTATTGAGAATTAGAGAAACTTCTGTCTTGAAGACTTTCCTGTGTTAGAAAAGTTTCACCTCTGACTGGTACTGGAGACTCCTTCCAAAAGTTGTAAACAAACATCTCCTCACAGAGTGCACACATCTGTAATACCTTTCGGCCAGAGAAACAGAAAACGACAGAAAATCAACACCTTTGAGCTTCCGACAGTGCTTTGGTATAAAGCATTTTAAAACATTCTTTGTTCCACTGACGCCAGTCAAAACAAAACGTGCAATCTCACGGGTTATTTTGTCTAAGGGGACTCGGTTGAGGCGTGTTTTCGAATCCGTCATTGGTAAGCAAGCACAGTGTGACGCTTCTGCATTTGCGAGTGTAATCTTTTTTGTCTTGGCTTGTTCCAGACGCGCACACATCATTTTCACTCAGTGGGTTTTCTCCTAAAGGCACCGTTTGTTATGCAGAAATTGAACATTTAATTTCCAATCAGTTAACACCCAGGGACAGAGAAAAGAACCGGGTGCTTCTGTGTTAGTGTTTGATTCCAAGCCATGCATTTGCGTTAATTAGAAAGTGATTACCTAAGTGCTCTGAAGTTTCAGTGATTTCGTCTGAAAAAACAGGTGCTCTTGTGTGGGGTGAAATGTAGAATACTAATGACAAACAGCTCCAGCGAAGAATTGCACTGTCGGGGCTATGAGGCAGGGAATTTACAAAGGCAAAGGCAAGTATATGGCCCTGCTGTGATTTACCAAAAAAAAAAAGTTGGGAGTTGGAAGCCGTTTTCACAAAAAAAGGAGCCTTACATAACCCCCACAAGAGAGCCTGTTTTTTTTTTTTTTTTTTTTTTTTTTTTTTGAGCGCCCAGAAAATCTTGGCTGTTTCACTTTCCTCTTAGCCAAATGGATACTGAAATGGAAATGGATCTAGTGGGGATACCAGAGCGGCGTTTGAAGTCATACTGAGGAATAGCAATACAGGCAATATTCTCATATTCGTCGAGCAAATAGAGCATTAATCCTCTTAAATGCTCTGCTAAGTACAGTAAGGCTCTGCAATATTGAAACACATGAAACTAGTAGTTAAGGCCACCCCCCTGGATTCGCCTTAATATTTCTGGCATAAACCAGGGGAAAGAAACACAAATTCCACAAAATTCCAGGACGACCCATACCTCATACTCTGGCACGGGCAATTACGCTTAGTGTAGAGAATGTGGTTTTTCGGGATGGCTGAACTTTTTGCGAATGCTTTCCATTAGGACGCTGGTTTGGAGGTTTGGATTTGACTCTTTTCTTCCCTAAAGTGCCGGAGTTAGTGGTGTTGGGCAATGTCATTGAGGGCAAAGTTACCAAATGACGTCCTGAACTGTTAAGCAACCCATCACGTATGAGAGTTTTATAATTAGATCTACAGCGAGTGAGTCGTGGCAGACTGAGGCGGTTGTTCATTAAATATTGTCTCCACCGCAGCTCCGGGCCTTGGCTCTTCCTGTGTGAGTTAAATATTCCAAATTGTCTTTCATCTGGAAGTCATTCATTTGCACCCACAGCAATAAGTTGGATTATTGGCTTTTGAAAGTTTTGTTGTTGTTGTTGTTGAATGAGGTATTTAGGATGGTCTATTTCTTGATGATCCTTTACAGCGTTCCTCGTATTCGTGCAAGGCGCATGAAGTTCCATGAATTTAACCTCTAGATAAAAATAAATCAAAAGCCTGTAAAGTGAATTAAGCAGAACCTCTCTCAACTGAAGCTAATGCCAGGTTTTTAGCTCGAAGTTTATAGCTATATGGTTCCATGCCAAACCCTTTAGAGCATTCGCTCTGGCCCTATGAAACACGAGCGGTGCTGTAGCCTTGACCTGGAATTCAAGCCCGATACCCAGCAAGGTGGATAGCTACACTGGTAATGAAAAGGCCTCTGGCTTGTACAGGCTCATGGGTGGTCTGCGGTCACATGAGCACTCGTCTACTTATTTTCAAGCATCCTTTGCCATGAACGGTGTGAACCATCTCCCCATGACCTGTCTGTGACTGCGTACACAGATTTGATTCCTCTCAAACAGCTTACATGCATAAACAACACCCAAGAGCTTTATATGCTAGCATTTCCTCTCTGCTGTAGTCAGACCTTGAACACCGTCTCATGTGAGGAACTGTGGCAAGGCAATGGTTCTGATTTATTGGGTTTCCTGATGGACAATAAAAATGTCGAGGATATGGCAAAGTTGGAACGCAGCGTGTGCAGGTGTGGATCAGAGATATAAATCAAGAACAGGAAAAATGAAAACTGTTGACTTGGGGAATTTGCCACGATATCAGATGATGTCCTTTGGGATTGAGTTTAATTATTTGTGGGAAGAAAGCTTTAATTAGATACAAACACTGATATCCTTCCTTTGTGTTCACTCTTTTCCCCATTTCTAGTGTCGAAGCCTTGTGTTTTCTTTGCTACTTTACGTCCAACCTTAAAATTTGATTAGGCTTCGTCTCAAGCCCTTGAACTTGCTCTTACCTGTCCAAGCTTAACAAAGAGATGGGGTTGCCTGTTGTTCCTGGCCTTCATGGAACTTATTTAACTGGAAATTTGGTCTTCAGTTTCAGGAGCTGCAGGTGGAGAGGGAAACCTTGCTAGCAACTAATAGAAGTATCGCGGAAGAAAGCCTTGCACATCGGCCCCGGCTCCACAATGGCAAACGTCAGTTGGCTGCTAAGTACGAGGAACTCGCGAAGCTGACCGCTTCCTACAGGGAAAAGCAAAGTCGACTTGGTGAGTAACCGTGCTTAATGTAAGTAATTTATGATGCCAAGGATCTACTGTAAGTTCACAAGACTGTTGACCATTCTGTTGTTCTGGTACCTCTTAAAGTATACACATCGTAAATTCTACCAACAGATGAAAGCATGACCTAATTGTTCAATGGTCCTCAGTAGCTTTCCTTCTTTATTAGTATCATTGGAATATCTATCGGAAGCGTATTACCATTAATGCTGTTTATTGGAGCGAGTCCTGTGTTAGAACGCTTCAGACCTCCCTCTTTCTCTCCATACATACACACAGATTCAGGACATGTTTAAGAGCAAGAAAAACAAAGCGGATTGATAATGAGGCAGTGAGCACTGCTGTACGCAGCGCCGTCTTCAACAAGATGGAAAATCCTTTATGGAAGATGTGATCAGCACCCCTTTTCAAATTCAGGTTGTCATTAAGGCAGCGTTATTTTTTGTCACTTGACAAAGCCTGGGTTAAAAATAGCATCCGGACACTCATAGCACCTGCTTTTGTTGGTGATATTTGATCGTTGCCAGGTGAACTTGTTCCATAATATCATGGCCTAATGGTCTGGTGCCACGTCATTCTTGTGGCAAACAAACGATTGTCAGCATTGTGACCTCTTCCTGAATTGATCATCCACACATCCCTTAGTGCTAGAACAGGCCACCCCCTAGAATGACCCCCCCCAATCAAGGGTGGAGCAGTAATTCAGTCCCAAAGGGTGAGCCGAGGTCATCAGGTCTCCACCTGGCTTCCCCACCTCCTTTCAACAGCAGCCAGGAATAACCGCTCTTAACCAGAGCAGGCCAACTTAAAGTGCTCAAGTTTCATCGCCCTAACAGAACCCCACAATATTAAAGGAGCAGTTTGCATTTGTTCTTTTCTCCTGGGCTATTCCTTCTCCCGGGCTAAAACTTTACTTTGTCTAGTTCTCACGCCTCATTATTGTTCTCTGCACTGTAAGGACCTCTTGGCTATTATCGGCTAATAAAAGTTGAAGCTTGTGGAGATTTTATGAAAGCTAGAGTACTTCTAATGGTAAACTGTGAACGAAGGGACCTCGAATGCAATTTCCAAGAGCCAACTTAAACGAAACAGAACCCACAAGAACATTGAGCGAATTTAAACCGCAACGGTCTGGACGCTGGGTCTGAACAGGATGACTGCCCTGCTTGCCTGCACTGGTGTTTGCTGGAAAACAAAAGGCTGTAATTAGAACGGCCCTGCAGGGACCTCAGAGGAAGATCTCCCGCTCCCTCTCTTTCTCTCAGTCTCTCCCTTCCTATCTTATGTCTACTTGGTCTGTTTACACTCTCAGCTTATGAATGATTCAAGGCTGTTGGGCGCACTCGTATTCCTCTTGGCTGCATTAATTCTCATTAAGGATAGAGAAGCTCTGGAGAGCTACCTCGGCAACAGCCTACCACAATCCTTAAACACCTCTCACCCTCCTTCCTTAAACACCCTCTCCATCTCCATTTGAGGAGGGAGTCTACATTCCAGCTCCCAGCTCAACAAAGCCAATATGAATTATTTGTTGACATTTTCCCAGGCCCCTCCCCGCCATTCTGCAGACGCAAATGGCGAGGCAAATCCATATGAAAGGGCCTTTGTTTGGACCACTACCTCCAACAATGTTCAAAGAACAAGGCCCAAGATTTGCAAGATTCTCCAAGATCTTGACTGTGCAAGTCTTGTTCCTTGTTCCATTGCTATCTTCGTATCTCAAGAAGCTCTCTTCTATCAACACAGTCTTCCTCTGTTCCTCTGTCTTCCCCTCGGAGCAGCTGGCCAGTGATGGAAGAAGGGTGGAATGTTCACCTTCCTGTCACCATGTTGCACACGCGAAGCCGCTTCTCCAGCTGCAGCCTGGGGCAGGATGGGTGGGAGAGAGATCCTTCCTCCAACTCCGAACATCTGATTCTCATTCTGTCACGGCTACAGGAAAAGCGTGACACAATGAGAGATACGTGGTGAAAACGATTAGATTCCCCCTACATGACTAAGGGAAAAGCCTTGTCTTACGGCTCAGAGCTTTGCATAATCAGCCTCAGACATCAGAGGTGTCAAGAGGGAATAACCGCTACTAGTTCAGTTTCAGGCTTGGAGTCTTAACTGTCTGTTCGATGTGTTTTGCAGAGGGTTTTTTTTCTTCTTCAGTATAGTACAGTCACACGGCTGCTGACGCCGTCACTGGCATACAGATAAGCTTCCTTTAAAAATCCTCAACAACGTTGTTCGGCTGCTACTCCACATGTTTCCAATAGCACATTCTTGGCCTACATTTTTCTCTGGAGAGTGACAGCTTTGGTATGCTTTAGACTATTTGTTCTGCTTGTAAAACTGAGGTAGTAGTCATAGTTTTGTAATGTGACATAGCAGCTTGGCCTGCTGCTCTGGGACATGGGGAAACCTGTTTTTGACCATTTTAGCAAGACAGCTTGTAGAAAGATTGGTCTACATACCCATCTGGAGCATGTAAAATAAAGAAATGAGGTTGAGACAGGTGGAGGGATATGGGGGGGGGGGGGTGTATGAGATGGCGATGTAAACTGTCATCCCGCATAAAAGGGGATACATTCTGTTTGAAAGCGCCAGTAAATCAAATTTCAGTCTATAGCCTAGATGAGGGTTTCACTAACTTTTCCATGTCTGTGGGATTATACTGTTTTTTTTTTATATACATATAAATGCCTTATAATAACCTGTTCCCATATCTTTTCAAACTGCGGCACATGCAGAGGCAGGGGTGATGTAACACGCTTGGAGGAAAGCTTCCATATGTGTGAACTCGCAGAGGCCGTGATCGGTTAGTGTCCGTCTAAGAGTATGCCACTCCTCCCATCCAGAAGGCACAGGCCAGTTTTGCTCTCCTGAGCTCCCGACCATGGATGGGTGTTGAATCATCGAGATTCGAACTCGCAATCTCCCAGACGATAGGGCAAAAGCTCTGATGTTGCTCTACTCAGGAGTCCTCTGTCTCTTTGTTTGTGGAAATTGATTAGAGTTAATTCTGATCATTTGCTCTAAAACAAGATCTTGGTGGCCATAGACTACTATTAAAGTTAACCCTCAAAAAATTCCACTTCTTTGTTTTACCCGCATCATTGTTTCAAAATTATCCCAATTTGCTGTAATCACCGATCCCAGTGTGTCTCTATGCATTGGTAGAAGCTGTGAAACATAATGTAAATACATAATTTTTTTTTTGTATCAAAGCCTTAATATACACTCTTATGTCATTTGATAGCTAGTGATCCGTGCTGCGATTCATTGCAGCAAAATGAGTGGAAATTTAACGGGAGTTTATAACAGTGCCCAAGTTTGAAACCTAAATCTGTCAGATTACATTGTCCGTCTGGGTTCAAACAAATGTTAGCATAACTATTATATTACCATTTACGTCAGTCTACTTTCAATGTGGCTTACCATGCATTATAATAGTGCAGGCAAAGCCATGCAGTGAACACGCATAGTGCAAAGCTAAATTTTTGCTCTCATTGACACAAACTCGCTCGCAATCACATCCTTGTTCATGCTACTGTAATTAAGAAGTAAAACACAATGGGGTGTACTGTTATAGATTAATAAAAAAATAATCAATGACCGGGTGTGGTTAGTGGTTGTTTTATAATAACTGCATGTCCTGAAGTGTTTAATTCATCTTATCACAGTTTTTTTTCCCCCACTATCATTATCATTAAATGTAATGGTGTTTATTTTCAGTTAGTATTTGCACATATTAAATATAAAATGTGACATTGTATAAGCCCATGTTATTGGTTACAGGGATTTATTAGCTTCTGTAACTGATATTATTGCTTTATGCCATTAGTAGTGGTCCTGGTGACACAATTTTCACATGGGCCAGGCCCGACTAGAAACCGGAGACAGTGCTATAGTTCTCACTGGTGGGAAAGTTTATTTTTAACAGGATTTGCGTCCCCTGTTTTTTGCCTCTCAGTATTTTAAATAAGTCGGGGTGGATATCAAAGTTGGATTAGGGCTATTGAGCTACCCCACGCCTTGGCTTAGTCTCTCAGTAGGAGAACGAGGCCTCTCGCAGACGTTTGAAATTCATCCCTTGAAAATCTACCCAAGTGCACAAGTCCCTGCAATAATGTACTTTCCATTATTTCATCATTGCTAGCAATGGGTGAGGGTTCATGTGAGTTCAAGCCCACTGAATATATAAAAAAAAAGAATTGAGATATAATGAAAGAAAAGGAACACACTGAAAATATAAGAAAAGTTTTAAATTAAAATGCAGTTATGACGCTTTCAGTAAGCATAATGTTGTTAATTATGGTACGTTTTCTTTAAAACTCCTAAGACACTGGTTAATAATATTCAAAGTAAAAATATCTATCACACGTGTACCACTTTGTGGCAAGTACATATTTAGCATCATTAGCTAAACTAGTCAGATTAGCTGTTACCCCTCCAGCGGTAGCTATTTGGCAGAAGCTTGTCTAAGTAATACTAAGCCCTGTCAAGCTAGGTAAGATTACACTATTATACTGTGTAAACCCACTCCCCAAGGTCACTATCAACCAACTAACGTTTAAGTTATTATATTGTGTAAACCTGTATCTAAAGTTCCTCTCAAGTTGGCTAAAATTAAGCTATTATTCCAAGCTATTATTCTGATCTAATTTCAAAGGTCGCTACCAAGCTATCTAACATTAAGCTAACTTCTATATAACTAAAACCACTTCACAATTCTTCACAATTGTATTATTTACAACATTAACCAAGTGTAAGCCTTCAGGCTCTCAGTGTTAGTGAGTCTGAGTTACATGGTGGGAATTGGCTAGGACTGACTGACTTGTAAACCTTTCTGGTTTTGTCCAGGGGCAAAAAACCCTGATATCGCACTAAGATGGAATTTATATAATAAATTAATAATTTATTAGTGAAACCGATGCATCTCTTAAATGTGCATTGTCACAGACAAGAGACACGTCTCCTTAAGAAGCCCTCTAGGCTTTTTTCTCTTTCTGTCTCCATCTTTGCGCTTGCGTGTGTCTGGTTGAGAGGAAACGTTTCTGAAACCGACCCCAAACAGCCGCTGTACAAGAGCCCTCGTGTGCGTTGCCTCAGCTCTATCTGCCCCTGTAATGCTCTCACGAAGCTGAGCTGGAGAAATTGCCCGGCTACAGATGTCGGCTCAATGCCTCCGTCAGGAAGTGAGTGAAAGCAAGAGCATGAGCAAGGAGTTTGTGCCAGTCAAGCTCAGTTTTAGCGTCCAAACTGGTGCCTGAAGTCATCCCCCCCCCCCCCCTTTTGTGAGCAAAACAGTCAGCGGTATTTATCTTCAAAAACCACAAGAGGACACCCACTGCTCTGGTGTTTTCACAGGAAGTGTGTATATTTATGTGGGGTTGAGTGTGTGTGCAAAAAAACAGAAAGACACATTTTCCTGTGTATAGAAGCTTTGCATAAATCAAACTATTTGCTCTGTTGAACATCTAAACCAAGTCTGTTCATTATTAATGGCAGAGATACTAGTCTGATTTCGGATTTCCATTCCAGCCAAGCAGGAGCTACAGCTGATTTCACTTGTTCAAATCTCAGGCATCAGGTGAGGCCGTATTTAATTGAAATGAAAGCCTGCAGTCAGATAAAATCAAACTCCACTGCTATGAAGTATTCAGATTGATCATTCTTTAAAGTCACGGGTCTAATTTTTAAGCTTACTGGAAGTACAGCTACTTTCAAACATGACCTAACCACTGGGAGCGTAAAAGTGTAGAAATTAGTAAGTTTGAGAGGTTGAAATCTCAGAGAATGGATAACTGTTAGAAATATCAGAAGGGGGAAAATAATAATTCTTCACAGAGGTCTTCACCAGTGTTTTTTTTTTTTTCCCCTTCTCCTTAGCCTACTGAAGGTTTTGTTTGCGTACCATGAGAACCATTTGCCTCAAATAGTGCTTGCAACCTATAATTTAGTCCTCCAGAATCCTCTTATGCCTGCAGACCCCCCCCCAAAATCTCATTAGTCCCAATAGTTCCATAGCACATCAGCAATCTTGGTCCAGCTATAGGTTATTGCTCATATCCTGATTGACATAAAGCTGACAAATGCAGCTTTCTTTCTTTCTTTTGGTTATTTATTTATTTATTTATTTATTTATTTATTTATACAAAGATTGGGAATGTATTGCTGTTCAAGACTCACTTGTGCTATTTTGTTGGTGGGTCTTTTTTTTTTTTTTTTTTTTTTGGAGGAAATGTGGAGCCGTGTTGACACCATTGGGACAGACTTGCACTATGGGTCTTGACTCCCTGGTTCCCACAAGTGTCTAGGTTTTACTGGCTCTACGATACCCACCCCCAACACGCCCTCCATCCTCCATGTGAAGTGCTGGAGCCCTGAGGGGCCCACTGGGCAAGTTCTCCCTAAAATGTAGGTCACCTACAGCTGCTCCCCAAGTGAATATTTCGCTTTGCCTGTCACCTTCCATTACAAGTCTAACATCTGGCTAGCGGGGTCACACAAGTGCCAAGCCATTCATACTCCCTTTATGGCCACACGCTTCACCAGGCTGGGTCGTGCAAGGTGGAAAGCACACTAAAGTGATCCGTGAAATAATATCCAAGGCCTGTTTAAGGCTGGGTGATTACTGCAGTCTTTTAAGATTATGACTTGTCACACTGGAAGAGATGATCCCAATAAAATCTCGAAGGAAATCTACAACACGGTGTCAGATTATACGATGGAGATCCTCTTGACCTGTGACTAAAGAAAGATCTGCTTAAATCATCAGTCGGGGACATCTGGGCTTGAGCAGATAACGGGGGTTGCGTCAATTGAAACATTGTTCAGAGTGATAGAATATGGATAATTGTCTGTTCATTAGCATGTTTATAGTTATGTTTTGCCTCTGCCTTTATTTTGGTCGGAGCTGTCCTTTTGAGTTTCACATCATCCCATGCCATCCTCTGATTTCTTTTCTGCCACTGCCAGAACTTTGTTGTTGGCTGTCTTTGGTAGCAAAGGCAATAAATCAGCCAATGGTGGACACGTCATATTAGGGATTCTACGACCACCGTACTCGCATCTGTCATGTCACCACACATTTCCATCCGTCACAAACGTCAGTTCCCAGACTTCCATGCCACGGCCAACGACTTGTGCATCAAACTCAATTTTCCAGCATCCTAATGACCTCCAAACTCCACCACATGACCAGTCACATGATTAACACCCCAGATTGCAGTCACCCGATTAAGAAACTCAACACCACGTGTTTCCAATGACACACGTCCTTTAAACAAACTGGACATTCATTAATTCTGGGTGAAGTCTTGCCCTCCGAGCTCTGCTCTTGTGGTAATTCTTACTTGGGGTCCTGTTTTTGCCCTGGGCTGTGTAGAACATCCAGTTAACATCCAGCTCAGCGTTGGCGTCCAACACCTGCATCATTCCCAAAAGCTCCAATGTGTGATTTTTGTCCGCGGCAGCACAATCAGTTTGAACAATATCCAGGTTGAATCCTGTGTAAAGCCGGCTTTAGAAGAACAGAGCGCATACAGGCAGGCGAAAGATGAAGATGTTATCAGTAGAGACAACTCTGGCAAGGCAAATTAGTTTTGGTGATTTCTACCACATGTGAATCAGGCCTTTAAGTGTCGCAAGATGTTTATACATCTCCCGGCATGCTGTGCTTGTGTTCATCACATCAGCATTTTCCATCTTCACGGAGTTTTCTCAAGCTGAGAGTGAGACGTCAGCCTATTTGGAATGTGCTATTTTCTCAGCATTACACTGTTAACAAAATGTTCGCATGTTTGCATTGTGAGGAACAAATCCTGTATCTGGGTGGCTATGAATGAACACTTTCTAACAACAGGGTTTTTTTTCTTCTCCCTTTTGTGATCATATAACTGGCAACCTAAAGTCAGGCTTTCTCACTTTACACTCAATTTCTTATTTATTTATTTCCCAGTATCTTGTCTGTTGTCTCTTTTTTTTTTTTTTTCCCTTCTTCCAACAGTAAAGATTACAAAATAACACTTTTGAGGCTCCTCCAAAGGTTCCTACAAATCTTTTCATCGATTGCCATGAGTATACATCCACAAAGAAGACTGACTACCCTACAGCGCATAGCGGCAGACAAAAAAAAAAAAAGTTTCCCAACAAAAGAAGCAACATCTGCTTGTAAAACCACAGACGCATATCCACACAAGAGGGAAATTATCAGCCCACCCTTGAGTTGTAGGATATTTTGAGCTGGAATTTTCTCAGGGTTTTGAGGCACAGATCTGCTGATCTGGACGGAGATCAAATCACGGTAGCACCTGAAAGGGTGAAATTGCTCGTAAAATTACCACTGACCAAACTCCATTTCTAACAAGTTGGCTTGAATTAAGGAACATAATGGAGGCCAGTTGGTGTCATGGTGCTGACCTGCATTTGCCCTCCTTAGCCACTAGCGCATACTGTCTTTGCTCA
>JAQMCW010000017.1:11385469-11395745 GCA_030068335.1 Chrysichthys cranchii | reverse complement strand
GGACTCGGACATTAGCGCATGTTAAACTGACCGGTTGCTATAGTAACCTCACGAGAACACTCTCCGTGGGACCAGACCTCCCCCTGTACTTATTAGCAGAGATGAGCTAACAGAAAGTGATTGCTTCCTCTGTCCCCTACAAAGGCACCCTCACACAGCAAACAGCACAAGCCCGCAGCTATACACTTGTACACAGTAGCGTGTTTGTGCAAAGCTAACCATCAGGACTGGTTTTAAAGAAATGTTTGGTGTGCCCCCCTGTCCTTGGGTGTTCGACCACTCTTAATGGTTCCTCGTGTTTCTTGCATAGATACAAAAGGCCATATGGACACGCCGTAGCCGACCCTCCACGTTGGTAATGACAGGCGAAATGTTTTGTGCTCTTTCAGAGACCCATGTGCAGAAGCGCAGTCCACAGACGGCTCAGAATCTCCTACAAGAGGAGGTGGCACATGCCGAGGAGCAATCTGAGGTAAACTGGAGTTCTTGCCTTCTCTTTCTTCAGGGCTTTTTTTATATATACATATATATATATATATTTTTTTTTTTTTTTGTTGTAATTTTCCAACTGTATTGCTGGTCAGTGCTAGCCCTGAGGAGAAAAAAAAATGAAGCAGTGTAACCCACCCACCATGAAATGACCAAAAATTTAATTTTTAGCTTTAGTTTCTCATAGCATAACTCACATCGCTTGCGGGAACACTTACGCAAAATGCTAAACGCACCAGAATGGAAATGGAGCAGGAGGGAAAAAAAAAAAAAAACTTGTCCAGAAATTGTTTAATGCTTTCAGGGTGACCCAGAAAAGCATGCTGAGATCTTCAGAAACACATTATGAACCTGATGTACGAAGCTGTTTCCATTTCCAGGCGTAATTAGGCAGCATTCTGTGCTAAAACCCTTGTACGAAACTGGCATACAAATAGCACCATCCAGCTTATGGACTTTAGTGAAAAGCCGTTTTCAGGTAAACTGCCCGTTTTAGTACTGCTTGTCCACTGGGCAGCTTTTGTCACCCTGCTGATATCGTGTCCCTCAAATTATGACCATTTACCGGTACATCATTTTTCCTCAAATCTAACAAAGAAATTTGACACTTATATTATACAGACCCTAACCCCATCGCATCCATTGCAATATCTTCATCCGGTATGTCAGCCATATTAAAAAAAATATTCCACACCGTTTTATTTTTATTTTTATTTTATGCATTGTTAACACGTTTCTTTCTTTGTTACGGCATTTCCTGTTTAGTCTCACAGTCTCAATTTCCTGTTAGGTCAGCTCAGTGGTTGAGCTCTTCCAACATTCTGCAGCTTTTAGACTGCAATTTCTGCCCCTCGCGTGGATCCCATTTATTATGCAGCTTTCGAGCAGGGTTTGTGGCGCATGAAGCCGTGTTTAGCGCCTTACCTCATCATCTACGTAACTACCTGGCCCTAAATATCTCACAAATACTAAAAAGTGGCACCATTTTAATGGGAAATCCAGTCAGATGTAGAAACGTATTAATACCTGGACGTTTTACTAAAACCACTGGACCATTTTGAAGCCGACTTTATTTAGACAAATTATTGACGTAAAAACGCGAGAGCGCCTGGAGAGCACAGATGCACCGCAGATAAAATAAATGTAACGTGCCAGTAAAAGCACGTCAGATAATCACAGCTAGTTAAAGTGAAAAAATATGTCTCTTTAATATGTTTTTTTTTTTTTTTTTTTTAAATCTGTGACGGATGGAGCCTGATGAACATTTATGGGTTTATTGGTAATGTGTTCCAGATCTGTGGTGCATAAAAACCAAAGGCTGCTTCAAAACAACTTTAAGTTTCATCATATATGGAATGTGGTGAGGGCCAGAACAAGATGATCTTGAATCCCGAATTGGGACGAAGTTTAACCGGGAATCGCTGATGTATGAAGGTCGTGCGCCATTAAGAGATTTAAAAACGAGTCATAACCGGTACAGTATTGTGTCCATTGAGATGGTTACACAATCGATTAACATGGCCTTGTATTTACGTATTTTCACTAGCCGTTTTTTTTTTTTTTTTTTTTTTTACCTCCGACAAGCCACATTTGAGCTCAGATTTTTTTTTATACAGCACTTATAACAATGGACGTTGTCACGTCGAAGCTTTAACAAAAATCCGGATATAGATTTAGATCCCTAATCTAATGAGCAAGCCAGGTTCGACAGTTTGTGGCACCCCGGCGCGCACACACAAATGCAACGTGTAGCAATATAATCAAACATGCCATTTTTATCCATTCCTAGCAGCCACTCTTCTTTCACTGTGGATTTCTATCAGTGTTCCAAACGCAGACACGCTCACATTCAATAAGAACATCCTGTTTGCTTGTCTCTCCAAAAGAGCCACGTTCCATATTCAGGACTTAATCTTCTTGCATTAGGAATTCTCCATCTCAAAGCACGTAAAGCAGTCCAGTGATAACGTCAGCTATCCAATTACCGTACACCTGATAATCGGAATCGAATCATGAGAGAGGATAAAATGCACACATTGGCTGAGCAGGATGAAAACGACCCCTGTTGTCCTCCTCCTCCTGTTGGTGTGGCATCAGACCGAATTGAAAGAATCTCATCAAGTTGACAAGCCGTTATTGCGTAGCTTATTATGACCCTCGAATGCAACAAAACGCCATTAAAAAAGGAGCTAAAAACCGCTGAGCGAGACACGATACTTCGGTACACGCGGATCACACTCCAGCAGTCGGATCCCGCCAGCTCCTCGGCTGGTGTGCGCGCGATCGATGGAAGGGCCGTAAATAGACATCCTGCTTTTCAGCCCACTGTCAAAGGCCTGACTGACAGCCCTGAGACTCCGAGTCATTAAGCTGCACTGCTCTGATCGATGGCCGGGCTAAATGGATAGTCACCTTGTGCCTGGTGCTGCTGCCAGCCAGGTACGAACGAAGCAGCATTTCGTTGAAGGCAAACATCTCCGTGGCCTATCCATTTACCTGCAGGATTAGAGCCATCGATTTCCTGTTGGAGCAGACGGGCTGAGATGCAACGTGCTCTCGTTATAAAATAGATACCCGAAACTGCGCAGTATATAATTACGTGATGCACAAGCATAAATGAAGTCATATTGGCTCGTCATTTTGTAAAAGGTTTCTAGAAGCTAATTAATTAGTTGATCCTGAAGGCAGACAGTGCTCAACAGGGCCATATAATCCGAGCTGAGCTACGTGTCCTGTGTTAGGATTTGATCCAGAAATTGCTCAGTATTCAGACCTCATGTGTAACCACAGACTCAAGCGCTATTCAGAAGTGAGGTTGAGTTTAATTGAAGTGGTGTGTCTCGGTTACGCACAATTCTGTCTTTAGACTTGAGGCAATTTTTTTTTGTGGTGTATCAGCTTGAACGAGGCGCAGTACTAAGCTTACAAGAAATAATCTCTTGGCATTATTCTATTAATTCGACAAATCACAATAGCAAATTAAAAGCATGATATATATAAAAAAGCCAATATCCCACACACACACACACACACACACACACACACACACAAGATGTGGATATAGGGTCTTGCGGCTTCATTAAGTTTGACGCACAAGAATCCTTCGGAGCGCATAAACAAAGGCATGTTAGAAAGGTGTGCTGGATCAAGCGCTATTTTATATCCAGCTGCGTAACTAGGGATTAACGTGATGATCACTAGACCCCGCTTAGATGTTTATTTCCATGCTTCTCGTTTGTCATATCGGTGTCCGTCTCTTGTTTTTGAGTCACAACGTATTACCTTTGACAGCAACGTCTGGAACCCCCCCCCCCCCCCCCTTTTTTTTTTTCCCGGGATATTTTTTTCCTGAGCTTAAAGACAAGTGCATATGTTTAGATGTTAACAGTGGTGGAGATGCTAAAACAAAAACCACACACACACACACACACACACACACACGCACAAAAAACCACCCCACTGTCTCGGGTGCTTCTACTCAAGAAATCAAAGCGTATGTCATCTGAATGGGCAGTGCAAAAAAGCAGCTGCGGAACCGAGCTCTCGATAGGAATAACTTTCCTCATGTAAATATTGATGATGCAATTTTGAAATTCTGAATTTGGCCCTAATCGTGCAATGGGAAGGAACGACTGCTTTTGGTAAGACAAGCTCCAAATGGATGGCGCTCTTTATCTGAGCAGATGGGCAAAAGCCATTGATTTATGGCTCGCTACGAGCAGCGCATCGACACGGGCTATATTGTGTTTACCGGGGTGGAAATCAGAGTGAGGCAGCTAGAAGACCCCGCTATCATCAATAATTTAATGACCCCATACTGGGCTGGATAAGGGCCTACCACCTGCTCTCTAGAACAGAATCTCCTGTAGACACATTAATATCATGTCAGATGAATCACATGCCCTGAACACTCAACTGACCTGTGTGTTCAGATATTACAGTTAGCACTGAGTATCGAGTCCAGTTCAGGAACCCTTGAGGTGTGACAAACAGGAAACGAGTTCAGGAGTGACAAATGTGTTTCCTGTGAATATTTAACAGTAAATTCCTCCTCCCTTTTTTTTTTTTTTTTTTTTATATTTACACTGGAATAATTATGCTCGAAATGACCACTAATGAGTCTTGATCTGGAGCAGGATGAGTCAAAGTATGCAGCATGCTTGTGAATCCTGTCTGACTTCCTGCTCTCTGATGGCTGTTGTTTGACCTCTGTAGGAGCTTCTGAAGAGATTCATGGATGGCCAAGTCCCACTGGAGGGCTTCCTGGACTCCTTCCAGAGCCTTCGGAAGACGTATCACGTCCGCCGTGCACAGGTTGAAAAGATCCAGGAGTTTAACCGGCCTGAGAGGAAACAGGCCAAGTGCACAGAGGAGGAGGAGGAGGAGGCAGAGCAGAGGAAAAAGGATCAGGGGTCAAAGGAGCTCCGGCCAAACGGAATTACGTCCCACGGGTCGGCTCGCGTGTTCCAGGTGCGTTACGGCCTCACGCCGGCCATCCTGGTGCCCCTGTCTTCGTCCTCGGCTCCACCCACTAGCTTGTCTCCTTTGGACTCATGCTCAGGACAGCGGCAGGCTTTAGGGCACGGCGCCCCTCATCCGTGCCCCGGGCAACCTGTGGGCCTGAGAGTGATAGGACAGTTACCAGGCTGGCCCATCAGACCGGTGCGGTTACAGCAGCTCTATAGGCCTAGTCCACATCAGCATGAACCTCCATATCGATAACGTCCAAACACTGTGCACTGTGTAGTAACGTCTGACTCGATTTGCTCAGAGACCTTTGGGTTATTGTAAGCGTTTTCATCGGTCAACACGAAGGTTCGCGTTTGTCCGTCTAAGCGGGAGATGATTTGGAAAGCCATAAAATGTCTCGTCTGTGTTGTGAACAAGCTGGCGGATTACCCAACTCCAGGGCGTCTCCGTCATTGTTGCCTGTCTTTTGTCGTTTTGTTTTCTTCCTGTCCCTTTTGCCGGGATACGGCTGCTGCTTTTTGTGAGGGAACGAGAGTCGTTAAGACACTGATTTCTGACTGGAAGGACTCATTTGATGCCAATGATGTTCTGAGAAATGCCAGGCTAATGATCTTGCCTTGTTATGGTGATGATGATCAATAAAGTTCTATTATAATGTTTATTATAAACCAATATTTCAGTGCTTCCAAAGCTCATTTATTTCCTTGTGTAGATTCTTGACCAATGCACTGCACTCTCAGGACTAAAAAAAAAAAAAGAAACTGGAGCTTTTCTGGTCTCTGGAGTGGAAGCCTTAAGGGTGTTTTGTTCTTTTACGGTGTACCTTTGACATGGTAATGTGAACGTAAAACTATAAAGTGTTTCCTCTAAAAGCTAATTAACGGTACAAAGCTGGCTCCTGAGGTCCAAGCGTGCACTTTGAATCTTTTTAAAATTTACATTACGTTCACATTACCGTGTAAAAAAAAAAAAACAAAAAAAAAAAACAACACAAATACACACTAAGGAACGGTACCGTTTAGTGCTAGTTGTTTTCAAAGTTGAAGGCTTTTTTCTAATGTCTTTATTCATTCAGTGTGATAGACTTGCATTGAGAGTGTTGGTCCCAGGCTTTGCGAAAGACTTGTGTCACAGAATGTGTTTGTGATCTTGCTCCTGAACGCCGCTGTCAGAAGCGTGGGTCTGTTTCACGAGATACAGACAGATTCATTAACCGAAATTGATTACAGCTTTCCAAATAAATTGGGGCAAGCCGCAGAAAATGAATGCGAGTGTGTTCCCACATTATTCAGACTGGAAGTCATATCAAAGAAGACAGAATCTATTTATTTATGGAAATCCTGTTTAAAATGGAGCGCCTTGCGTCATTTTGAAATGCTGCTTGCTTGCTGTGACTAATAAGACCGGTTTTAATTCCAGGCACGGTATATTTCGTAGGCAATTGAAAATAAAAATAGCTTTTTCACATCAATATGTAGATGACGATTGTTTTGCGGACAGTGGGGCACGGAGAGTTGCGAACATGGAAGCATGAAAGTATCATCATCGGTATCACCGGTACGTGGATAAAAATCTATATTTGTGCCAGCTGTTTAATCTTTGTTTTTCCACCTAGTTGAAGGTGTTAAATACCCTATATACACTGTATCGTCGAAAGTATGCGGACACCTGACCATACTCAGGACCAGGTTTGGGCCTGCCCCTGTGGAGGTTCCATAACGTTATATGTGATTATGTAGAATTCTTACATCATACCACTCTTTAATTAATACCCAACTGTTATGATTGGTTAATTGCTGTGATACAAGAGGAATCCTATCCTGTTCTTTCAGGAGAAGCTTGAGGAAGTAAAACCCCGTTGATATTCGAAAGCTTAAAGTATAACCTTGAAAGTCTAAGTGCGGCTTTAAAGTTCTGACCTTGCCAATGAGTTCCTTCTTCGTACGTTTCCTCAGTTGCTGCTATAGCAACAGCCGGCAGTAACTACGGAGATATAATTAATGTTTTGTCCATTGTAGCTTAAATGTCTGAGCAATGAAAGAGAGGATCTTTCATTCTGATGGTAAAAAGGTTGCTCAAGGATGCAAATTTCCTTCTCCTGAGGTGATGTCTGGACCAATAGGTGAGGAAAATTCAAATGCTAATTCAAATGGCATGTTGAATGGTTGCATATGACATTCTTTGATGTTGGGAGGGGGGGGGATTATTCCTAGACAATTCCTATACAATTCCTATAAAACCCAAAGAGTAGTTATGCTTATCCCAAACAACATCTGGTCACTGGTGTTCCATTGACGGATGGAGAGGTGGGGATGAATTCTGCATAGAAACAGATAAACAGATATGCGTGCCATGGACCTGGGTGTATTCCTGCCTCAAACCCAGCGTGATCCTGATCTAGCCTGACCCTAGATAAAGTGGTTACTGAAAGTGAATGAGAAAAATAGATGGGCTTCAGTGTGTAACTGGATTCCAAGAAAGTGCATCTATAATGTAGGTGTATCTGATAAAATGGCCAAAGACTGTAGCTATAAGTTAGACCTATCCATCCATTGGCGTATTCCACTACAGTAATGAGATGACTTTTTCTACTACACAGAAAAACTACCTCTAAAAGCCGTCTGGGCAAAGGTCAACCTTAGCATAAAAGAAAAAAGCTGCGTGCACACAAACAGTTCACTTAAGCCTATGTTTTGTTGCATGTAACCACTCTGATTGACGTTTAAAGATGATTGCGCTGGTTTTACGTCATATACAAGTTGTGCATTCATAGAGAAACGTTTCTGAAATGGCCGTATTATACCGTTTCAAGAAGGGTTATCGTTTGGCATTTTGCACACGGAATAATATAGCGATGTATATGCTCTGCTTGTGATAAGAACGCAGCTTCATAAATGTAGAAGCTTCTTGTTTACGAGTCAGCGAGTTCCACAGCCAAGTCACGTCCATAACGTTTTATAGGATATTTATATTTTAAAAGAGCTTTTGTCTTGATTTTTCTTACGGATCTTAGTAAGGACTGTGGATGCAATCATTTCATTGTACGTTTTTCTTTCTTTCTATTTCTACTTCTATTATATAATTACTATCTCAATGGGCTCAATTCACTATTCATAAAAAAAAAAAAAAGAAGAAAAAAAAAGAATGTGATTTATTTAGTTCGCGGAGGACCGGTTCAGGCACGTCCCATCCGTGACGCCAGTTTTCTCTCAATCGTTTATTCCAAGGATATTTTCAAATCGACACTTTTTAATGTCCAGTCAAGTCCCTTTTGTGGTACAGTATACATTTAAAGCGTCTTCAAATCAAAGAGTTTATAGAAACTCTGTAATTCCCTCATGAAAGCTTATCCGTTTGATGTCACGTGCATAAAATGCTCTGTATTTTTAGGATGCAGATAATTCTAGGACCTTTGAGGATTTGCCTGCAGAGGTGATATTGAAAGTTATGCAGGATTAACCCTTTATAGGGCGAAGAACCATCTGTGGTAACTTCAACCGGTATCAAAATGCATGCCCCCCCCACCCCCACGATGGATTTCACCCATCCTAAATAAATGTTACTGTAAGCCTGCACGTTTATGTGTTTTCCTTAAATTTTATATATATATATATATATATATATATATTATATACCACATTGCTGTCGAATTCATACCTCTGATTGGTCAGAAAGTATCTATTATTTATCTGTAATAAGAGCTATAAGATACATATATTTAATAAAATAAAAAAAATTGGACTCATTTGGGAAATCACTGTGGATGTTGATGTGCTGTTATATGTAAAATATTCCCTTTTGTTCCATTTCCACTCACACCTGGTCATGTTTTATTCCCTGCATTTCTACTGGATACCGATTTAGACCCCGCCCTGCCTCGAGAATGTCTTATTGATGTCACTTGTCTGTGATGGAATCAGCCCACGGGGTCAGGTGGGGTCTGCGTCCGTCATGGAATGACATAGTTACCATAATTGCGACCCGATAATGGACCAGGCCGTGGACTCATACAGATGTCTGTTGTCCGAACATGAATTAGCACAGTGTAGATCAGTGTTTGGATTTAAAAAAAGATAAGATCTGCCACTTTGCCAATGAGAGCCAAGTTGTCTGTGGTCTGATTTCTATGATGGAACCTTTTTTTTTTTTTTTTAATTCACGTAGTAAATATGAAGCTGCAGTTATCTGATTACAACAATGCCTCCAGGTTCAAAAACCTGAAACCTGATCCTGCTCACTGGGGTGCAGTTGGTTTTTCAAATAAACACGATAACGACAAAATTCCCCCAAGTCAACAGAGCATCTGAATCTGAATCATGTCTGCTCGGTGAAAATGTAGGCTCATTACCATTTCTTCATTTTGTTCCCATGTAGTTCAGATCTTAATTTATCGGAAAAAAAAAAAAAACATGGATGGAGGACAGCTCTGAGGAGCTGAAACGGTGCCAGATTTTTACTGTTTTGCATAACAAGAATGTCATGGAAAAAGAAAAAGGAACGGAGGTGTCTGATCCTTGACACAAAACCTTTGAAGAATGTCAAACAGCGTGTGTCTAGAGGCGACCCACCCCCTGCTGTCCTGTGATGCATTTCAATAGCCCTGGCTTGACGCAGGGAAGCTTCGGTTGTGTAAAAGTGAATGGTGAATGTAAATGAAGTGAGAGCTGCGATACCTCAGGGTTTTATGGGAGAATATCGATTTGTATGGTATCACAGAGCCTGAGCCGGACTGCATACTGATATGTTGTCATGTACACACACACACACACCCACTCATGCACGCCTATGTGTTTGTGTTTAGAGATATGAGCAAGGAAGAGAAAGGCAGAGCATGCGGTGCGAATTTCAGAATCGTTTCCAGCTCAAATGATATTGTTTAGGTTTCCGTAAACAGGGACAGGATCCCGGATTATGAATGCATGATGGGATTTGTATCTGCGCCAGAGAGTGAATGGGTGACATTTGAGTTCTGTAATAGAAACTGATTTCATTTTTTTTTAATAAATTTTGACTAATATCTGGTTGCAATATGATGCCTTGGTGTTCCTATATATATATATATATATCCCCAGTGAACTGTAGCATTCCCAAGAAACCAATTTTTGTACCATGAAGTTCTAAACACATTAGCATCTCCATCTCATCCACATGACCCTTTCTCATTTTATGATACAGGTGATCCTCGCATTAACGGACTAATTGGGAGGAGAGGTTGTCCATTGACTTGAAAAGTCCAATGATGTCAAGTGTGTGTGTGTGTGGGGGGGGGGGGGGTTAAAATAGTGGAAATACAAGGAAAAACACCACTAAGGTCCAT
>JAQMCW010000017.1:11357046-11371709 GCA_030068335.1 Chrysichthys cranchii | reverse complement strand
GGTTTCCTCCCACAGTCCAAAGACATGCACAGAGGGGATTAGGCTCATTGGCTGCTCTAAATTGCCCGTAGGTGTGAGTGTGAATGGTTGTCTGTCTCTGTGTGTTGCCCTGCGGTGGATTGGCCCGCCTCTCGCCCGATGTCAGCTGGGATTGGCGCCAGCTTACCCCCGCGACCCTGACCAGGATTAAGCGGCAGAAGACGAATGAATGCAGTGTGCGCTCGCTGTTAAATTTTGCCGACTGGGGGGAGTTACTGTAAAAATGTTGCGGGCAGGGGATGTTTTTTCTCTAAGAAAAATGCTTTTTTTTTTTTTTTTGGTCATACCCATTTTTGGGTCGCGACCCATACTTTAGGAACCCCTGGATTAAAGGGACACGTGCGTCTTTGTTAAGTGTGCAATACGCAAACAGAAAATGGGAAAACATTGGCGCATGTGAAGCAGAAGGGGAAAATGTCCGGGGCTGTGTTTGTTTGGCACCCGATTATGTGCTCGTGACCAGGTGCAATATTTTGGTGACTTTTTTTTCCTTCTGGTGATATTTCTTTTGACTGTATCAATATGGCTGCCATGTCATCTCCTGCCCTGGCAATTGGATAGTCTAATTGTCATCCTCGTGGACTGCGGGTTTTCACACACACACAAACACACGCACACACATGTCTGGTGGTTATTGTAGTGATTTTCAATCCAATATTCCGCGCTAACTGGTGCCACAGGACTGAGTAACAAACACTGGTTTTGCTGTGCTTTTCCCATGAGACCCTGGGCGAGATTCAGTTCATTTTCTTTTCTCGTTACAATGTTTGTGCGATCCTGAGAGCACAGGGATGCGGGGCTGGAAACGTCGGGCAAATAGCAGTGGCAAGTAATTGACTAAATTTGCAGAGCTCATTAATGTCGCTCAGGTTCAAAGCAAATGGCGAACGTGTCTTTCCGGCACTTTCGCTTTTGAAACCCCCCTGGGTGAAACGTGCAAAACGACAGAAGTGTTCTTTCCCTTCAGCTAAATGGTAAAATTGACAAGGCCTGGCCGCGTGCAATTTATGTTCAGGCTACTCAATGGAGCAAAAAAGGCATAATGGGCCATGACGAGGCTGACTTGGAATACTAATAGGGAGGAGAACTTCTGCCGACTTTTCCAATGCGATATACAGGGATATCTTTAAGGATTTACATAAAATCCAGCTATTGTAGAGCCCTACATATGGAATTAACAGACGTTCACAACCGTTCCAAAATATTAAATGTAACTATTAAATGGATAAAAGTGTCCTTTGATTATAGAAAAACTTTGGCAGAGTGCTGTGGTATATGTGGACTGAAACTCCGCTGTTAGCGGAAAATAAGTACAGTAAGTCTTATGCTTCATGTCAGGCTCCATCACACCACCTTGGCCCTGATTGTTTGTCTCTAACAGCACATCACAGTGTTTTGTTTAGATCCCTCGCCGTACTGTTTTTACAGTACTGGATTGAAAGAAAAGACCCTTCAAACGAATCAACTGAATTCAGTCTTCATTTGGTAGGCAGTATTCACCAAAACGAGTTATTTAATCAATCCAGAATGCACACTTCTTGATCTTGGTCAAAGTTCTGCAAGCAGTGTGGCAGCCATGGGATTAAAACTTCAACCCTTCAGGTGACTGATGCAGCGCCCGAAACCACAGCGCTACTGCTGACCTCTATTTATCGTGCCTCGTTTCTCGTTTTTTCGGTCGATTGATTTCCAAGCACAGAGTAATGATGTGTTCTGTTTTTGACCTTGCTTTTGCAGTTCCTCATCTGTCTACAGAGCCTTATTCCTGAATGGTCTTTGGTTGGATTTTCTCCGACATGTAATTCCGCCAAATCTTACGGGTCTGCTCTTAAGCTGCGGGCATGAGTTAATCGATTACACTAAGCTTCTTAAAGCCTGAGGCACAGAGCAATTGATATGATGTCAGATTTAATTTTATTATACAATGGGTGTATGTCTCCTAGTAACAAGGGTTCAATATTTAACATTACAACGGAGAGTATTTTCTGTCAGACAGGGTCGGGATTCATTTTGTACAACAGGAAGGTTCCTATGAGTGCGCTCATTCTAATATGTTTTCATTTCTATAGTAAGAACTTGCATGGTATGGTGGATGCAGATATCCACATTCTGTAAGGACGCTTGTGCTTAATTAAAGTTTAATAAAAGACTCTCCATCAGAACTTTGGAACAGTTAGTAGGTTTTCCACCATGAAAGTCTTCATGATGTTTCTCGGTTTGCATGTCAAACTCCATTAAACTTCAGGGAGATGGAAGCGATTACAGAGTAAATGATACCAGGGGCTAACTTGCTTCCAAGTTTACAACTGTGAATATAACTATAAATGGATAAAAAGTACCACATATTTTTTTTTTTTGTTTTGTTTTGTTAATGTTGGGAATTTATTCGGGTATAAAAGAAATAAAATGCTATGTGCTGTTATTGGAAAATTATCAACCTTGGAGTGACTCTACAGTGACATATCCTTCATCAGATCAAACCAAACAAGAAGGTTTTTGAGAAAATTTGATGTATATCTTGTTAAGACTTTGAGACATACATAAAAACATACGTCTCAAAACATATGTTTCCATCAGCCAGTGGAATTGAGGACCATTTCAGACTCACTAATTCAGCCAATCCCAGCTGACTTTGGGGCGAGAGGCGGGGTACACCCTGGGCAGGTCGCCAAACCACCACCAGGCCATCACACAGAGACAGACAAACATTCACACTTACATTCACACCGACGCGCAATTTAGAGTAGCCAATTGGCCTAATCCCCTCTGTGCATGTGTTTGGACTGTGGGAGGAAAACGGAGTACCCGAAGGAAAACCACGTGGACACGGGGAGAACATGCAAACTAAGCACAGGAAGGCGCTCAGATCAACTGCGGGGATCAAACCCAAGGCGACAGGGCAAAGAACCATGCCACCGACCATTTCAGACTTTTTTTTAAATAATTTTTTTAATTATTAAATATAATGAATTATTGTAATTAAAACTAAGTATATTTTAATAACAGCATCTACAGCTTTAAGGAGAGGATTGGCTTCACAATTAGTGCTTTGGCTTCTCACGAATTTCTGAAGCAGCTGTTCATTACTGATCGTCTTGAAAGGGGCACCCTTGCAAAGGTGGACATCCGTCTGCTTCAGCTCTTAAGAATTAAAACGTAGTCTCTAAAAAGACGTTTTTATATAGTGGGAGCAGAAAAGCGCACTGAGATTTGATTACTTTAGAACGTACTTTTATTGTATTTCCATTATGCATGTTAATATATTCCCATCTTTAGTTTTTCACCTATAAACAAGGATGCATTCATAAGCATAAACAAAGATATATCTGAAAAAAAACAAACCCTGATATGGAAAAAGTACTTGCACGCTTCAGATTACCAAAGTGAGTACATTGTTCCAAAGCTGTTCTTGGCAGTTATAGCTTCAAAACATCTATGGTGAGAAGTAATTAGCTTCTGGCAGCATTGTGGTTCAGTTTGGTCCACTTCCCTGTCGTTAGTCTGAGGGCGTGTTGTGAAATTTTGCATGAAGTATATCATATAACAAAGCAAAAGTGATTGAATACTTACTGTATGTTTTCCTTGTGATGTATTTGTATGTATGTATGTATGCTTTTATATCAGGGGGAAAAAAGCAACATATTACACAGAAGGCCACATTTCTGACCAATAAATAAATACATAATGAGGTCTACTGAAGAACTGAGGTAGATCCTCTAATGCCAGGATCAGACTACACAAGATTTTTGGCGTTCATGATGGTCACCATGTCAGATTAGGCAATCATACAGCCATAAATTCTTGCCCTGTCTTGGTCGGGAGACGGCCTGCGCTACAGGATTGACACCGACCAATCATCATTCATGTCCTTGCATGTCGTCAGAGAGGAGGGTCAAGAAACTGTCAATCATGGAAACAGAAGGAAGGTCAGGGAACATGTCGTAGGAGAACAACCCAAGAAAATAAATAAAAACTACCAAAAACTGAAAACTACCAAAGAAAATACATAAAATTCTAACATTCTAGCACTTTTCTTGGGATGTCATGGGGCATCCCAGATTCCCGATCGCTGTTCTTCGATTATGTTGAGCTACAAGGTGGTCCTAATTTCCTAAGTTTCCTAAAACTGCATATATTTTACCAGAGACTGCTATATCTCTTTTAAAGCAAAGGGCTGTCACACCAAATACAGTACTGATGATGTTTACTGCTCTTAATGGTATTTTTTTTCAGTGTAGACACATCGAATTCCATTGTTGTTGAATATTTTTGTTTTTTCCGTATTCAGGTCTGGATGGATGGATGAACCTGACTGAAATAGATCCCGATGAGGAGGTTCAGGGAGAAATTCACCTGCAGATCTCGCTCCTGGGGGACAGCGATGTGCCACGCAAACTGTGCTGTCGAGTTCTGGATGCCAGGTGAGTTTCAGATGCGTAAATAAACCCGATGTTTTCCAGCAATTTAACTGGGCTGACTAGGATCAAAAAATGGTACGGTAGTGATGTCAGACATGGCTCTGATAAGAATCTTATAAGTTAATGTTCTTTAACTACAACAACACATCCTATTTTATGTATGTATTGGTTTTGGATATGAAGATGCTTTGGTCTCGGCAAAGTGAACTCATTTACATGTACTTTTGTTCTGTTTTCTAGAGATCTTGCCAAAAAAGACCGCAATGGAGCCTCGGATCCATTTGTCCGAGTCAGATATAATGGCAAAACCCATGAAAGTGCAGTAAGCAATTGAGTTCTCAGCTTTCATCCTGCAGCTAAACCCTCAAAAGTTAAATAGATGGAGCTGAGAAAGGATAAAGAAAAGATGTCAAATCCTGTATTTTATTTCGTTCCTGTGCTCAGAGAGTGGGGAAAAAAGGAAAGTAAAAAATCTACGAAAGAAATAAAGGTAGAAAGATGAATGAATGGAAAGGGAAAGAAAATAAAGAAAAATGGAAGATGAAAATAAGAAGGAATGAAGAAAGGAAAGCTGGTCAAAAGAAAGTAAGGAAAGGGAAAATTATAGACAGTGAGTGATGGAAGAAAAAATAGATAAACAATAAATGAAAATCAATAAAAAGTGTATAGGAGACGTGTGTGTGTGTGTGTGTGTGTGTGTGTGTGTGTATATATGTATATAAATATATATAATATATACACACACACACATACACAAAGTGGAACCTCGGCTTGCAAGCATAATTTGTTCTGGAGACGTGCTTGTAAACCAAAGCACTCATATATCAAAGCGGGTTTCCCCATAAGAAATAATAGAAACTCAGATGATTCATTTCACAACCCACAAATATTTATATTAAAATGAATAATACAAAATATAAAGTAAAAATACATAAAAAATAACCGGCACTTTACAAAATATAAAGTAAATATACATAAAAACAAAATAACTTGCACTCTAGCTTTGAAAAGAATCGTGGCTGGTGTGAGGGAGACGAGAGAACCTTTGTCTCCGGTTCTATTCATAACTTTTATGGATAAAATTTCTAGGCGCAGCCAAGGTGTAGAGTGGCTCTGGTTTGCTGGCCAGAAAATCTCAGCTCTGCTCTTTGCAGATGATGTTCTGCTGGCTTCATCAAGCCAGGACCTCCAGCTCTCACTACAGTGGTTTGCTGCTGATTGTGAAGCGGTTGGGATGAGAATCAGCACCGCTAAGTCTGAGACCATGGTTCTCAGCCGGAAAAGGGTGGAATGCCCTCTTCAGGTCAAGGCTGAGGTTCTGCCCCAAGTGGAGGAGTTTACGTACCTCGGGGCCTTGTTCATCAGTGAGGGAAGGATGGAGCAGGAGAGCGACAGGTGGGGTAGCGTCTGCTGTAAAGCAGGCCTTGTACCGGTCTGTCGTGGTAAAAAGAGAGCTCAGCAAAAAGGCAAAGCTCTCAATTTACTGGTCGATCTACTTTCCTACCCTCACCTATGGTCATGAGCTGTGGGTAGTGACCGAAAGAACAAGATTGTGGTTATTAGCAACCGAAATGAGTTTTCATCGCAGGGTGGCAGGGCTCTCCCTTAGAGATGGGGTGAGAAGCTCGGCCATCCGCGAGGGACTCGGAGTAGAGCCACTGCCCCTCCGCATTGAGAGGAACCAGTTGAGGTGGCTTGGCCATCTGATAAGGATGCCTCCTGAACACCTCCCTGGTGTGGTTTTTCGGGCATGTACAACCGGGAGGAGGCCCTGGGGTCGACCCAGGACTCACTGTCCCCCGGCTGGCCTGGGAACACCTTGGTGTTCTCCCAGAAGAGCTGGAGGAGGTGGCTGGGGAGAGGGAAGTCTGGGCCTCACTGCTTAGGCTGTTAGCCCCGTGACCTGACCCCTAGATAAGCAGAAGATGAAAATGAAGATAGATGGATGGATATTAAACCCACTCACTCACTCACTCACTCACTCATTGCCTGCTGCTTAATCCTGGTCAGTGTCACTTGTGGAAGCTGAAGCCAATCCCAGCTGTCTTCGTGCGAGAGACGGGGTGCACCCTGGGCAGGTTGCCAATCCACCGCAGGGCCAGATATTAAACCAATTAAACCAAAAAGGAAGCAAGACCTAAAGAATTAATGAATGGAAGAAGGAATAAAGCAAACTTCCACAATACCCCTTTGTACTGGAGACCTTAATTTTTTTTAATTAATCATTAACAAACCTTTCCCTGATTCACTGGACAAATATCAACTGTCATAGTTAGCATGATCTATTTTGTGTACCGCTATATACTTCCTTGCTAGTATTTCCATGCTGTTCTGGAGACCTGTATAATGCCTCTGTAGCCTATATCGCAGATGCTTGTTAACTCTTAGGTGTTTGCTAATTGCTGTCCCTTTGCTAATCTCTTGAAGATAGCTAATAGGCTAATTGGGCTTACGTCTGATGAAAATGAGCTTAGCTCTCGATCTTTTAGTCACTCTTAGCTGCATTTGAATTAATTAAATTGTTCAGTCCTGTGATGCCAATCTTACACCACGCTGGGGTTGTGTAGGTGGTGAAGAAGTCTTGCTATCCCCGTTGGAATGAGAGTTTCGAGTTTGAGCTGGATGACACTGCGGCCGACAGCCTGCTCAGTGTGGAGGTGTGGGACTGGGACCTGGTGAGCAGAAACGACTTCCTCGGAAAGGTAACTTTGGAAAAACTCTGCAATTTTCAAAGTGTTCGAGTTCAGGGATTTGGCCTGAATTTAAAAAAAAAAATGGAATATGTGGTCAGTCAGATTTAAGTTTCTTATCAAAACATGATTTTAGTGGTTATGATAAACTACATCTAAATAGGTTTCTAATTAGTCAATTAAATTATATAAAGTGAGCACGATCAATCCGTGAAGTATTAATGTAAACCAATTACTTCCCAATGAAGTCTCATGAAAATGGGCTCACTGATGGGCGCTTTTGATTAAAGAATTCATTTAACCAAAGTAGAATATGTGTTGTAGTATAGTGCAGTGGGTGCTCTGGGTTCAATCCTCAGTTAAGGTGAGTGTGTGTGGGTTTTTTTATTAATCAAATCTACGGTGGCCCTGAGGTGCAAAACATAACGGTAAATAGGGAATCACAAAACACAGCAGCAAAACCGAAAACACAACGGCAACATCCCTGGACATGCCCCGTAACCAAGATAATGTGTTATATGATCATCTGTGCTTACATAGATAAGTTCAGCATTTGCTTAGCCTACGGAGCTTTGTCTTTGAACATCCTCAGGTTATTTCCGGAAGAAAAATAAAATACCTTACAGTTATCAGATATCAGGAAAAAAACTTACCCACATCTACAATCATCGTGGTGTACATGGAAGCCAGTTGATTCGTAACACCCAGCATCAAAATAATCTCGAGTAACAGCCAAAGTTTCACTCAGTAAGGCTCAAGACAAACAGCCCGCCCGTCCAATCAGCGACGATCCTTACCCTTATAGCCTATCCCTACCTTTTCCATTAGAAGTTAATGAGGTTGTTTTACAGCTTTGCTCTGGTCTTTTGTGATTTGTTGTTGTGATTCCCTATTTGTTGTTGTGTTTTAAACTTCAGGGCCACCGGACAAATCATACCAGGTGTACGAAAACAGATGGTGTTCACGCAATCCAATCAAGTCGCAATACCTGATTGAAACTTTGGGGGCAGGGTGTAGCATAGGCAAAGGAAGAACCCTTTAATTTTTGGAGTGGATCTGAGTCTCAGGGCGGCTTGATGAAATTAGTTTCCTGTTCACTAACATTGTGAGATACAATGATTGGTTGATTGGCTCGACAATGCCATACATCTTAAATTCCAATAGATGGCAGTAAAGTTCAATAGTCACAAAACATAGCCAATGTAGAAGTACAACGCCTCCATTGGAAATATATCCAGAAATATACAGGTGCTCTCCTAGTTACAATGGCCGACTTATGATTTTTCGAAGTTACGATGACGATCGCGATACGCTAAAAATTGTAAAATATTAACAGCGTATGACGTATGATGCGTTCGGACGACACCCGGAAGTGCGCATCACTCACTTTGTATGATTCCTCACTCTCTCCTGCAACTCACAGAGTTACCTTGTGTATCGTTGTACTGTACAGTGCATTACCGCGTGTGCTTCAAGAGCTAATTTTAATTCAAAAGCATGTCTTCTAAATGCCCTAGCATGTCTCCTACAGGAAAAGACTCCTCAGTAGGCTAGGCTAAGATACCTGAGCTAGGCTAAGCAATGGCCAAGACATTCGACATACAATATTTTCCACTTACGATGGGTATAGTGGAACACATCTCCGTCGTAACTTGAGGACCACCTGTATAAAGTGATTGCAGTTGCAGGTTTTTGCGTATCATACATGAGTGGACTGTTGTCCTTGGCGGAGGTCTGCGTTCTCCGAGTGCTCTTCTAGTTGTCAGTTAATACTTTTAATTCTTATCTCGCAAATGATTTAATTGTTCCTTCCAACAGCCCACACTTGAAGATCTCACATCTCCTATAACGTGTCTATTCCATTCCTGTAGTGTTAGAGGGATCATCTAGAAGGGTGGGATTTCCAGAACGAGTGTTACGAATGCATAACCGATCATTTCAATTTGAGGATGCAGACGTGAATCACACGATCCATATGTTGTAAAATTGGAACAGACCCAACAAGGAACCTTAAGGAACATCAGATCCGTTCTCCTGTATAACCTTGACACATTAAATGCCATTCTCGTTATGTAAGATGATAATGTAAGTTCTCAAAGATTTCCGGGATGTTGTATTAGTGGAAACAATAAGTAATAATAAAGATCAAAAACGACAGCTCTATTTCTTTTCTCAAGTACGTGGCACGTCTCCCAGTGGAAAGGGCTTATTTGTTTTATGCTATGATGCTTTATCTCTGCTTTGGTTTCTGTCTCTGCTCGCGTCTTATCATTGATTAGTTTTCCTTATGTGTTCAGAGTTCAGCCCTTGTTCAGTGTCTCGTGTTGCGTTTGTGGAGGCATTATGGGAAACCTCGTTTTCTGCTTTTGTTTTATCCATTGTGGATTATCACTTTTCGATATTTCCTGCGTATGTACTCACGGCTGCATTGAACCATGGCCCACAAAGATTGGCTTGGGATTGGGATTGGGATTGGCTCCATCTTTCCCCTGACCCTTCCCATGACACTGATAAATAAGCCGTATAGATAACGGAGGAATGAATGGCAATGATATCAGTACTGGGATAAATTTAAGGATCGCAATATAATTTTAGAACTTCAATCGTCGGGTAACTGCCAAAAGTCATAAGGATTTTATTATTAGTGCGCAAATGCTTTCACATGAGTTATGGGTGCAGTTTTTGTTGGAAATTGAGGAAAAAAAACCCCTGTAAATGTTAACGGTCTTACGATGGAGCCTGGGGGAACGCCAGAATGAATCTGTGGTATAGGATGAGGTGAGGGTGCCTTTGCTGATTCCTTTATTGAAGTTATTTGATGCTGCGTAGTTATCCTTTTAATCAGTGTAGTATTAAATAGTGAGGTATCAGGGCTTTGTATTGAGGAATTTGTGTCTGGATTAAATTTTTTGTTGTTTAATTACGGAATGTACTCCATAACCTCATCGTTCATGTATCCCATGATAGGGCCTTTAACCCTCGTAGCTTCCAGCGTCTTCATTTCACATTGGCCTCCTGAACAGTCAGTCAAACGGAATTTCCCACCCTGCTAATATACTAGTCTCGATCATCGTGTCCGCCTCGCCTTTTGCTTTGACATTTAATTCTCGAGCCGTTTTGACGCGCCACGTCTCGTGCTCTCCCTCAGGTCCTGTTCAACATTAACAGGCTTCAGTTGGCGCACCAAGAAGAGGGCTGGTTTCGCTTGGGGCCTGACAAACCCAAACACAGCCAATACGAGTAAGTGCTTTTCACTTCATCACACCTACATCCAACAGCCGGCTTCCAAGGAAGGAAGATTAATCAGAGGAATGACGTTCAGCGACGGTCTCGATCGAGACTCGGGCTGCGCAAGAATGTAAATTCACAAGGGACCTAACAAGAAATACAACATGGCTCGCATAGCGTAGCTTTCGATTGGCTTGAACGATCGTCCAGAAAACCACATCAAAAAATTTTAGACAGGAATGTTCTTGGAACCTGTCCGTCTGCACGTCTAAATAAAGTTAAATATTTGCATGTTTAACATGTTTTGAATGGGAAGGGTTAATTTTTTTTCCGGGGCTAAACCCTGTTTGGACTTTTTGTTTTTCATTCTCTATGTCTGACTTTACTTTACTTCCTTCTGGCATGTGTGTGTGTACGCAAGAAGGATTATAAAGCAGACTCGGGCAATATCAGGGCTTATGAGAGTATAGGGATTGGGTCACGCTGATGACAAATGTGGCATCTGGGTGTGTGCGCGCGCATGTTTGTGTGCGTGTGAGAGAGAGAGAGAGAGAGAGAGAGAGAGAGAGAGAGAGAGATAAGGATTAACATGAGGCTGTTTTGTGGACACGACACGTCATGGCAGTGTGACAGGATTTATAGTCCACATCATCCATCTATCCATCTGTTCATTCGCGCACTCACACACTCTTATGCACAGTGCGGTGAGAGGGTGTTGATTCATTTTCTGGAACTCCAGCCCTGACATGACGAATACAAAGTCCAAAAAAAATGTAAATAAATAGATAGATAGATAGATAGATAGATAAATAAATACTAGACATAAATAAACAGTGCAACAGATGTGATATTGCCGATCTTCTAAATCAGTCCTGTGGGTTGTTTTTTTTTCTCAGCCTACTGTATGTGGATATTTGATATTTTGTCAACTACAGTATAAATATTAGCCTACTGCTATAAATGATGAGTTAAAAAGTAAAAATGAAAACCTATGGACAAGGAAGCAATCAAATTGTTATGCAAGTGAGAAAACAGTATATACTGTATGTATGGGTAAAGGCTTAATAATCAATTTGCCCAATTTGATGCTAAAGTCTAAACCCAGTGTGTCACGTTTAAACCCGATTTCGCAGCACATATGACAAATCACTGACAAGGGTTTATTTTGTAAATCCCTCTCTGGTAATGTGACGTAATGTAATCATAATGAAATCATTTTTGGGAGGGGAAAAAAAAATCTGAGGGGCGGGGGGAGGGGGAAAAACCCCACACAAAGCACCCGTGATCTACCCCTTTCTCTTTGTGCTTGATGCACGTTCAAGTGAGTCAAGCTGTCGTCGTTATTCATCCCCCCCACCCTTTTCTCTTTTTCCTCGCCTTCTTCCTGATTGCCTTATTTTATTTATTTATTTATTTACTTACTGGGTTGTTTTTTTGGGGTTTTTTTTTTGACGCCCCACCATCTGCTGCCTGCCGTTCGGTGACTGGCTGTCGATGGCGGCGCTTGGCACACGCTCATTTGTCTTGAAAACTCCCACTCTCCCGTAAGTGATAGCCCTCTCTGGCATGGAGATCATGGAGTGCAAGTGATGGAGCGGAGCGGAGCTGAGCGAGGGTGTGCTGTGCTGTGAGTAGGTGCCGGGAAGATACATCACGCTGGAGAAGAAAAGAAATACGGATGCGTTCGAGACTCTTCAGGAGAGCAAAATAATGGCTGGCGTTTTATCGTACGACGCGGCGTCGCAGCACGCTCTGTGTGTAAAATATAAACTAGATGAAAAAGAAGTGTACAGTATATGCTGCAGAGGATAGTTTAAAAACGACCAGCCCTGTAATTATTAACCCTCACGCTCGCAGTGATGGTTGCCTCATCGACTGGGATGATCTCTTGATTTCATATCGAGGCACCTGTTGTTTTTATGATTTTTTTTTTTTTTAAATAATATTAGCAAAACACCCTAATCCTTTTTTAAGCTCGTACTATTGCACCAGTCACTTTTAATTCCAGTTATTACTTTACACTTATTGCAGTTTTGTAAGCATTTAAAACAAATCCAAACGGATGGCAGCGACAGGGTTCAAAAGCAGTTCAGTTCGTTTTTTTTTTTTCTTCTTCTTTCTTCTTCTTTCAAGCGGCCTCGGCAGATCGGATGCTCCCCTGACCTTCAGCAGCTGCCGCCTACAGACCGTGACATTGTTTTTCCTTTTATGTGCTCGTTTTCAGTCGATTTCTTCACGCCGGTTTATACACCTCCGTCTACCCACACGCTGTTAAAGCCGTCTCTTTTATGGGCCCCGTTTTATTCACCGTAATAGAGTCATTTTCTTTATTATTGTTTGCTGTCCTTTTGGCCATATTTCCTGGAACCGTTTAAGTGGAGTGAGTCAGAGCTTGTGTGTGTGTGTTTTATTTTTCCATAATCTGTCTTTAGTGTAAGCTGGTATTACACGAGTGTGTGTGTGTGTGTGTGTGTGTGTGTGTTATTTTTCAGAAGGTATCAAAACTCTTGACTTTTAATGTAGCGAATATGGAAGGTTAAGTATCTTTGAGGTTTGTGATGATTGCAGAAAGGTTATTCAACATTCAATCTCTCTCTCCCTCCCTCTCTGTCTGTCTCTAAGAGGTACTCTGGGTTCCTTGCGGCTACAGCTGCGGCTCAGAAACGAGACAGTCCTGCCGTCCAGCCATTACCGGCCACTCACCGAATTACTGTGCCGGTCCGTTGAGACTCACCTCAATGTGAGTCTGAGTCATTACCACGTACAAGACTTTACACTGTGGCTCTTATTCCAATTCTAGACCCCGTGGCTGTAATTCCAATTTTAGAACATGACTTCGATTAGCTCGTCTGATGACGCCAGTGGGATGGCATATCCAATTTGGTTATTTTAATATGAAAGAGTTACACAAGCATGGAGCTAGTCGGATGCTTGATTTGCTTTTGTCTGGATGGGTGTGAATGGAACATGATGTAGAACATCTTTGCATTTATTCTTCTGGAGGAACAAAAAAGTGTGAAATAAAATACAAAAAATGTAAAAAGCTCTTGTAAGCCATAGAACAGTGCAGCTTTATTCATCTCTTTACCTCCATATATATATCATATATCTCTGTGTGATGGTCATGATAGGGCAACTGGCCTGACCTGATCATGCTAATCGACGAGACGACGACGTCCGAGAACAGACAGGAAGTAGCCACTAATTTGGTGAAGCTCTTCCTGGGTCAAGGTCTCATCAAGGAGTTCCTGGATGTGCTTTTCAAACTGGAGCTGGAGAAGAACAGTATGTATATATGAAATCTTCCTTCTCTTACTTAGCAACACATATCTCAGGAGATCACGACGTGTTATTCACCCGTCCACCGTTTCTGACGCTCCCCAGCCGAACCCAACACCTTATTCAGGAGCAACTCTTTAGCTTCCAAGTCCATGGAGTCTTTTCTCAAGGTAACTGCATCATATGACGCATTGATTGTTACAAATAAATGCCACGAATGCAGTTATTGATTATTTTTTTAAATAAACGCTACAATTTTGTTCGGTGCTGGAAGGTGGCCGGGATGCAGTATCTCCACAGGCTCCTGGGTCCCATCGTCAGTCGCATTTTCGAGGAGAAGAAGTACGTGGAACTCGATCCTAACAAGGTGGAATTGAAAGAAGCTGGGTAAGAAAACAGACCAAGCAATAAAGAAAACTCAGGCAGCCTTCTCTTCTCACCGGGCCAAAATGTTATATCGGCATTTACACAAGGAAACTTACACGTACACAAAGCTTTAAGCATTTGCGTATAAAACCACAATTGCAAATTTGACTTCATTGAACGGTATGGCTTTTTCACTAGCTAACAAAATAGCACTTGATCCAGCACATAATATTGATTTGCTTTTTATTCTCACAGTTACTTGTTCCTGCAACTTAAAATCCTGAATCGAGGTCGTGAAATATTACAATAATGCCATAATAAAGTTTTCGCTTATTAATGCAGTCTCTTATACAAAAAACATCCGGATGGTCTGAAGGACGAGCCGACCTAGAACTAATCCGCTAACGCGTGCTTTAATTTGAAATTAAAAGTCAAAACACCTTTATTTCCAACACAGTTGAAGTGTTCTCAGGATGCCAAGACGGTTCTACTCGGAACTCTGTCTAAAAGGAAGCTGAAAATAAAAAGAAGTTCTCTCATATGGACAAACCAGTGGTTAAGGTTAGGATTAGAGCTAAACCTTTAGATGATTTAAAGCTTGCAGGTTTTTTCTTCACCGGTCCCCACAAAAAAGCAAAAAACA
>JAQMCW010000017.1:11312092-11322742 GCA_030068335.1 Chrysichthys cranchii | reverse complement strand
AGATTTTATTAAATAAAAATGCTCGTGACTCAAGTTACTCGTGGCCTCAGACGCTCGTGGGTACAGGGGACACTGTATTTACATTCATTTCAATGGGAAAAACTGATTCGGGTCACAAACAAATCGGTTTGCAAACAGAGTCTCAGAACGAATTAAGTTCATGGGTCGAGGTCCCACTGTATTTTACTGCCTCGTGTCAGGCACACTGTTTCACTTCCAGTACCTCCCTAGACCTTTGACTTACTTCTTTGTCTTCTTTGACCTTCTCATTCCGCCTCAATTCAGGTACTTCCAGTGCCCACCAAAATTTGGCCTGTTTGCCCCCATTCACAAGGTAATCCGCATCGGCTTCCCATCCACAAGTCCGGCTAAGGCCAAGAAGAGCAAGCGTGTGGCCATGGGAGTGTCATCACTGGCTCACAGCCCCAGCAGCTCATCCATCAGCTCTGTCAGCTCCGTGGCCTCTAGCGTCGGCGGCAGGCCCAGCCGCACTGGCCTGGTGAGGCAGAAAGGGGGACGGTTTGTTGTAGGAGTTTCAAAATGAAGTGATATTTCAGCTATAAAATCCTCTGAGGAAAATGTTGTAGAGATGGCAGTTAGTAGGAATAGCTTACTTCATAAAGCAGGAAGTGATCAGACATGAACATGAATATTTGTTTAGAAAACCGCACATGAAGGTCAGACTTACTTGAACAAAGTACAAACTTAAATTAAAAATAAATAAAGAAAGAAATTTGTTGAGAAGAACTTAGTCATTACCTTACATTAAGTTTGTAAACTGTTCCTCGATCCCCTTGACTGTTTTGGTCATGTGGCTAATTACATGTCCCCCAACAGTTGACGGAGACGTCGTCCCGTTACGCGCGCAAGATCTCCGGCACCACGGCACTCCAGGAGGCGCTCAAAGAGAAGCAGCAGCACATTGAGCAGCTCCTGGCCGAGCGCGACCTGGAACGTGCCGAAGTGGCCAAGGCCACCAGCCACATCTGTGAGGTGGAGAAAGAACTGAACACACTCAAAGCCCAGCACGTGCAGGTTTGTCATAAAAGAAGTGATTGTCGCTTAACGTTCCCATAAAAAAAATAAAATAAAATAAAACAGAACTACAAAAAGGCTGAAACTGGAGACTCCTTCCATAAACACTACAGGTAGCTGCACCATATCAACGATTGTACCTCTGGGCTAAGCTAACTGGCAAAGCTAAACACGTGTGTTTTGTCTGAGGGCAGGGCTACTTTGGCACCCAGAAATATTTAAGACCTATTTAGATTTATTGCATGGCAGAAATGAGAATTTTCCTAGCATTTAGTTGAAATTCCACGATTCTTACAGGCTTAGATACACTTCTTACACTCATTCCAGAATATTTTCAGTGTTACATTTCCAATGTAAGAGCATTTTCCCAGTTATCCTCTCCTGTACCTTCTGCAGTATGCCACAGAGACGGAGAGCAACCTGCAGCAAGTGCGCACCCTATTGGCCAATGCGCAGAGAGACAAAATGGAACTGGCCAATCAGCTTGAAGAAGAGAAAAGGTACAACCCCAAGCTCCATGTGCTCCAGCTCTCATGTGATGCTTTTATTTTTCTCCACACAAGATGCTTTTCTGACTCCTAGTGGTTGTTCAATAGAATTGTTCTGTCGTTCTACCAGGAAAGTGGAGGACCTTCAGTTCAGGGTGGAGGAGGAATCCATCACCAAAGGGGATCTAGAGGTAGTTCACTGCACAAGTAACATGAAAAATCCTAGATCACGGAGGGGCATTGTGACGTGTTCACTATACTAACACATACTAAATCTACTAATATAACATATTTGTCATAAAGTAAAGGGGAAAAAAACATGTACACAGAATTTCTTCACTTCAGGAAAGCAGCATTTGCTCAGTGAAAATTCACGTCTGGACAAAATTATTTTTATAAAATAAGAAAAATTAACAGTTATTGTAGACTGCAGTGTTTTGCATAGAAAAGTTCACCTTTCTCAGATGTAGTGTTAAAAATTAGGACACCAAATTCAAGGGTGTGAATACTTATGCAAACCACTTGACATCTGTTTCCTATATCCTCCTGCTTTCCTTCGTTTCCATTTCCCCTCCTTAAGCTTTGTGAAAGGAAATCTCTTCTCTTCTTGTACTTTGTGTGGTGTCCTTCGTGTTTCTCCTGTCTCTTTTTTCTCTCTCTCTCTTTTCCTTCTGTCGTTCTTTTTATCTCTCCGTAGACTCAGACCAAACTGGAGCATGCCCGTATTCGGCAGCTCGAGCGGAATCTGCGTTTGGAAAAGTCCAAAGCAGAGAAGCTTCAGAAAGAGTTAGAGGAAAAGGTGGTAACCGTGCAGCGAAAGTAGATGTCGCACTTGCTTGTAGCCATCTTTACCCCCCTACCCCCTTTCACTTTTTCTGCTTTTGGTTCTGCCTTTCTGTGATGCACCAGCCTCGCCTGAGCTTTCGCTCACATTGAGCACATCAAGGTCTCCATCATTCACTTGCAGCTAGCTAGGATGTTCCATCTGATGCGCTTGTATGGTAGCTTCATCAGCTATCCTCGCCGCTTCAGTCGTTATGGTGTGCTGAATGGTCCACCACCCATATATAATCAGCGTTCGACCTATCAGGGGTGGACAAATCATGATTTCATTAGCAAGCCCACCAGTGAACCAGTGCATTACCCAGTCTCATGTTTTGGTTGTTGGAAACCAGCTTAAAATATTGATTGCTAACTTTACAAAATGACCTCTTTTTGAGATCTAGTTAGCTAGTTAAGTGCATTGATACAGACAGAATATATGATCATATTAGCAGGCTTTAGGCTGTGATGTTCTGCCAGATGTTCTTGGAGTTTCTCTATATATTTATCAGGAAGGTCCATAATACAATTATGTAGCTATTAAAAACTAAAAGCCTGGACACAGAATCTGTCCTGGGCTTCTGATTTGTCCATTCCTGCCTGTGTTGCTCTCCTTACACTGACGGACGGTTGCTCTTCTGCATAGCGACAGATGGGCTAAGTGACCTATATGGTACATGAACCTAATAAACTGGGAATTTAACTGGCCTGTCTGGGTTTCCGTCCTTATTAAAAGCTCTCTCTTCATCCCACTGTAATAACCGAAGTTGCATTATTAGATTGGACCTAATTAGATTTTCCTGCTGCATTTTCCAATAGCATTACGGTAACAAGGACATCTATGGTGGAGACCTTTTGACCCGTTCAGCTCCCTCACTGACATTCAGGGTCTTTCAGAACTCTTCTTTTTGTCTTCTGTACCTTTCTATCCTCTGAATGTTTTAATTCATTCCATATCAGCAGAGCTCTAATGCAGATTCATAGTGTGTTTAAACTATGATCCCTTTTATCATCCGAGTGATCTTCAGACTAGAATGTGTGTAAAAACTGACGTTTGGGGTGAAGAATTGCCTCAAAGGCTTTCTACAGAAACTGGAACCTTCTCTTATAAGAGAAGTTCCCCCAGAGCAAAGGTGGGCATTCCTGGCCATGGAGGGCCGGTTTGGGTGCAGGTAATTAATCAACGATTAAAAAAAAGTCTCCTCCCACAGCTCTAAACAGCTTTAATATTAGCTGATTTAATGGTCATCCAAAAAAACCTGCACGCATACAACGGCCCATCACGGCTCAGGTTGCCCACCCCTGCCCTAGAGGGACAAACCAATATACCATTATACAGAGCTCCAAGTAGACCCTTGAATTTCTAGAAGCTGTACAGACATCAGTATTGTGGGAAACCAAAGCTAGAAACCTGAACTTTATTTGCATTGATTAATGGTTCTTGTTGGAAGCAAGGTATCTATTGTGAGGTTCTACACCGAACCTGACAATGTTTCTCCAGAGGAGAGGTATTCAAACAGTGGGGCTTTGCAGGGTTGGGGACTGGAGGAGGTCGGACCTTTGGGGATTGAGAAAATACAACTGTTTCGGACTCACTAAGCTGTGGGAGCTCCACATTTTAACATCTGCATACATTTCGAATTCTCTGATATTAACTGAAACCTCACCACTTCACCACCTAACCATGTTTTTACTCGTGCCCTTGTTTTGACTCCTTGTTTGGACTCCGCTGTCACTTGTTTTTCCAAAAAAGTTCTCAAAATCTTCACCGTGAGCCCCATGGGGAAAAGAAGTTTGAATATGTCTACTCTAGAGAGTCGTGTCAAAGGACCCTCTGAAGCCTTTTATTCTAGCAGCGTCTTATGAAAGACGCTGTTAGAATAAAACATGTCAGACATCTGCCTACACCAAAGAGCTTTCATAACATATTTACTTAATTGAAATGCTGATTGCTTTGTTCTACATGGTATTATACAATATACGCATGAATGGGAGACAAATTAAAGGAAAAAACACAGTGCTGCAATTATGCAGTGGGAGGCATTTATTTATTTTGCTGGCATGGTTTGGCTCCACTTGTCCGCTTAGAGCGAAGCGTCAATGCAAATTGATAGCTAATACTTCTTCTGACTGATAACCTTTATTCTGTGATGAGCCATTTCTCTTTTGATGGGAGTGATCTCTTCCAGGATGGCACCGCTGCCCCACCATCTACAAGGCAAGAAGGCTCACTTGATGAAGATGAAAACAATGTAAATCATATGCAGAGGCCATAACACACAGCAGATCTTAATCCAGTTTAGAGATTTTGGATTGATGTGTTAGCGAGTACTCACCCCCATCATCCTTAAAACATCAAATGTGAGAACGTCTCTTAGAAAAATGGAGTTTGTCCATCTGGTCCATTTCCAGAAACTTGCAGAGTCAATGCCAAGTTGTTCTGGTGGCTTGTGGTGGCCAAACACCTTACTTAGTTGTAGTTTTGTTTTTTGCTTTTTGGGGTTTTTTTGTATTAATTTGTCACCCATTTGTATGAAATCATATAGAGTCACACTGCACACATATAATTTAATGTTTTGACATAATGCCATTTCCCTTGCAGCTAAAGTGTGCTGGCACACTTTTGGGAGTTTTAATGAAACATGACGTTTTTTTGGTCGTAAAGCTGGGGCAGTGTCGCGTGCACTGACCCAAATTTCCAATTCAAGCTTTGCTATTTATTAACAGGGCAGAAGGCGCCATCAGGCAACACCCGTGAGGTTGGGTAAGAGTATCAAGGTGAAATCAAACTGCTAATCTCGTGTGTAGTCTAAACTTTCTATACATCTTCCTAAATCAGCAACGAACACTAAGAGGATTGGTGCGATCTCTCTCTTTCTTTTTTTTCCTCTTCTCTCTTTTGGGATGTTTTCTGGTGCTGTCTGATGGCAACACATACCTTCGGTGATTTCCTGAAAAATGCAAGGGGACGATCCCTGTAAATCTCTGTCGACACTAACTCTATGTCTTCTCTTTCAAAACCCGGGATACTTCAACTGGTTCTTCTTTAACAGCTCGTTAGATGTGTGTATACGTGTGTCTTGAATGCATCATCTCACATTTGCTTGGCTGCTTCTAGGAGCAAAGTGCAAAGAATGGCTTGCTTGGGTTTTGTCGCCTTTCCCCCCGTAGGTTGCCCTTTCTATGCTTTCAACATAAGTTGTTTGTGAAAAGATGCTTTTACATTTGGCCTTTCACTTGGCTGAAAAATGTCAGCGGTTGATTGAGATTGTGCACGTGCAAAGTGACGCTGACAATGCATCAGAGAAGGCCGAAAGTTCTGTTTTTGCGGGTGACTCGGCAGAATATTTTCAAATACTAGCCAGTATAAACTGTTTTTAATCTTAAAGTGAATAACGATTCTGTTGGTTTTCTTCCTACCAACATTTGACATTTTCCTAATTGCTGTGGGTTTAGGCAGTTCCCTACATTAAAATGTTCTGTTGTTGAATTGAACCCATCAAAAACAAGAACTAAAGGCTTGACCAGATTCACAAGAGGAAGACGGATTAAAAAAACCTCCTCTCTGTCCTCCAGCAAACCACGGTTGAGGAGAAGAGCCGGGTGATGCAGCTGGAGGAGGAATTAGCCCTGAGCAAAGCCGAGGTGGACGAACTCCAGGCACGCCTGCAGAGAGCCTCGTCCTCCGTAGTGGAAGGTGGAGATGTGATTTCAAGCTCTGAGGCCCTGGTTCTCCGAGAACGCCTCGAATCTGCACGCCGTGAGGAGAGCAGCCAATTGCGCGAACGCTACGAGGCCATGCTGAGCGCCAGCCGCCAAGAAACCGACCGCTTCAAGGCCACCACAGAGCGGCAGGCCTCAGAGATCACAAAACTGCGCCAACGGCTCCAGCAGGCCACACGGGAAAACATGGAGATGATGGATAGCTGGAAGGCCAAGCTGGACGCCCTGGTTGGGGACCACCAACGTGCCCTGGAGGAGCTCAAATCCTCGTTGATCAACGATTCCAAAGCTTCCGAGACCAGTGGAGGAGCTGTAGATGGTCCCACACCTGAAATGAGGGCTGCTGTAGAGAGCATGAGGATGGAGCAACAGCTGGAGGTGGAGAACCTCAAGGCCAAGCATGAGATCGAAGTGGCCGTGCTGGCCAAGGAACGTGAGGAGCTTCGGGCCAAGGTCCAAGAACTGCAAGATAAGCTAGAGGAGAGCGAGGAGAACTCCAGGAGCAACCAGGAGCTCAACGAATCCATGGAGAAGCTTCAGGAGGCTGAGCTGAAGGTCGCCGGGTTGAAGGACCGGCTACAGTTGGCTGAGAAGAAGATGGCCGACTACGAGGCCCTGCAGAATGCTGAAGCACAAAGCAGAGCTGAGATCCGAGACCTGCAAGAGAAGCTGAGGGTTAGCGAGAACCGTCTGCAGGCTGTCGAGGCTGATCATATCAGCCAGGACGTCAACGTGAGTTATTAGCTTGTGAATTGATAGTTTATTGCATTTGGGGTGTCTCTGGAAAATGTTCATGTTGTCTGCAATCTTTTTGTTTTTCTCAGATGATAGAAAATAACGACAGCTCCGAAGAGAAGATTAAGTTAAAGCAAAATATGGAAGGTCTGTAAATCAATGCTTTTTTTTCATTATGACGATAGCTCATCCCCCCCCGTCACTTGTGAACTAAATTTATTCTACACGGCACAGTGTTTCTCAGTGATAATGACTAGCGCCCTATTTATTTCCCAGCTTTTTTTTTTTTAATGAACGTCGTTTATTTTCAGGGAGTTTTCGACTTTTACACTTTTATTATTTTATTGTTATTTTTTTCCCCAGAAACTTTGGAAAAACTGGCGAAAAGGGAAAAAGAAGTTTCCACTCTTACTACACAAGTAGATGACCTCAAAACACAGATATCAGGTAATGAATATGTTCTCCATGTAGATCCGGTTTGCTACGGTGAAATCTCGGCTGTGTTACCCTATTGGGAAAACAGTGTGAGGAAAAAAAAATTCTTAAAAGTGCTTTGGGTAGAAGGCTGACGGTTTTTTTTTCTAAGATAGACAGAAAGCCATTTGAATTTGTTTACTCCTTGTGCCTCGTTTGGTAGCCAGCTAACTAGCTTTCCTTTGTGGAATAGTGGAACGCTAGGCGCAAGACTTAATGAACGTCTTTAAAACGATTACTTACAGGAAGTGGGATCATCCGGAAGAGGTGGTTTTGATTAGGATTTTGGGGAAAGAGCCAGCGAATCACATGACAGGTCATGTGATTAGGTGTGTACTGTAGTTCGTTTGGCTGCAGATTCTAGCAAATGGAGTGTGTGTTGGTACAAGGAGCAGATGTAACCGCTGTCTTCAGCAGGTTCATCCATCTTGGGTGGTTTACAGGTTTAGTTTAGGTCTTCTTTTATTTTTTATTTTTGGAGAAGATCCTATTTTTTTTTTTTTTTCTCCACAACAGTTGTCTCATCTGCTTATTTTGTTGTACTTGTACGTCGCTCTGGATAAGAGCGTCTGCTAAATGCCTGTAATGTAATGTAATGTATTCTGGCCAATTAGCAATTAAAATTCTGCCATGTTCCTGGTTGGGTTGTTTTAGATTGCAAAGTTTCAGCAGCATTGCTCTGATATTTGTAACAATATGTAAAATTAGCGCTCCTGCCCAGTGCATTGTTAAACACTTTAAAGTAGTATTCTCAATATTATTTGCCCGTAGCCTTGGAGACTAAAGTCCGTGTGTGGGAGAGAAAAACGGATAGCCTCCTCAGAGACAAGACGCGCCTGGAGGCGGAGCTGGAGGCCATCACCAAGAAATCCCACGATGCATCAGGCCAGCTGGTGATCATTAGCCAGGAACTTCTGAAGAAAGAGAGGTAAGGAATGTTAGTAAGGTTTGTAAAAGAGGTATTAGAGACTCATGATTTAAACTCTCAAGCCATCTGGAGGCTGATTTAAGTTGCTTATTTATAGTCTGGTTTTATGAAGTACACTTTAGAACAAAGCGTTTACCCCTCTTTCTCTCTCTCTCTCTCTTTACACTCAAACACCTGTATCCTCCCTAAATAGCCGTTCCACCTTCTCACTTAATCATCATCTCAGAAATCTGCTGGCTGTCACGTCCCATCCCAGAGTAGGCTCATGAATTGTTCTCATTTCACTGTTTAATCCACTTAAGAACCATTTGGGTTAACGAGGACGATCCGTCTAATTAAAATCCCTCCTTAAGTGTTACTCAGCCTCTCGGATCGATGCCATATCCTGACTCGGAATGCCACCTGTGCTTTTAGTGGTTATTTACAGTCAGAAAGAGGCTTAAAAAGACATATAGTCCTAATAAGTGAAAAAGATCAATAATAACAAACAAACACACGGGTAAATAATCGGCCATCCTGTATATCAAGATCTCGTGCGTGAAACGTACAGTGATCCCCCGCTATATCGCGCTTCACCTTTCGGGGTCCCGCATTATCGCAGATTTTTTTTTGTAGAGCATATCAGATTTTCTAATCACGGAAATCTGCGGTTTGTCTATTTTCTATGCTAAAATATTAACAAGATTAATGTACATATATAAATGCAGTAAAAATTCAATATGTATATAAAATAATGAATATTTAAGTGTTATAGTGAATCATAAAACATACTGCTGCAGCCGTGCACAAATAGTCTCGCGTATCACGAGATGAAAAACGTTACTTGGGATGCTGAAATACCCAGATGTTTTCCTACTAGACGCGTTATTGGCTGAAACAGGAAACTCAACCAATCAGAGCGTGCTTTTCATGCTCTTGGGCTCTGATTGGCTGCTGCTAACATGGCGCAATCTCGGACAGAACAGCGGGCAGCATCCAAAGACGCATAAATACGTTTACAATGTGTTTAAAAAGTGTGTTTTTATAAGTTTAAATGTGTTTAAAGCATGTGGGAGGAGGATTTTAAGGCTTAAACTGTAAAAAAAAATGGGTTTTTTTATATGGTCTCTCTATATTGCGGATTTTCACCTATCGTGGGCGGGTTTGGAACGTAACTCCCGCAATAAACGAGGGGTCAGTGTATACATAAAGTAAACAGCATATTTAAAGAAAAGTGTTGGGAACAGTTATGATAATATGACTGCAAGCATTTCAAGGGTTTTGTGGTGTGAAATGTTCAGGACTGAAAAGCTCAAAGTGTCAGCGAGTGAATATGATGGAAGACGTTTGCCTAACGTGTCCCATTTCAGTAGTTAAATGACGTCCATAAAATAAATCTGTCCGGTTTCTTGTTGTGGAAAATGTAAGAACCGTTGTTCTGAGAGATCTTATTTCAATTGCATTTCCTTCTTTCTTTCCTTCTTTCTTTCTTTCTTTCTTTCTTTCTTTTTTTACCGCCCTGAATCATGTGCATATGTTCACGCGTTTGTGTCAGGAGTCTGAACGAGCTCCGTGTCTTGCTCCTGGACTCGCCACGCCATGCGCCCAGCGTGGACCGCGACCTGAGCCGTGAGGTGCACAAGGCCGAGTGGAGGATGAAGGAACAGAAGCTGCAGGACGACATCAAGAGCCTGAGGGAGAAACTGCTGCTTCTGGTGAGCCGGATCCGGATGTCCACCATTTTGATTTACTTAATCTGGGCAGCTCGGAGACTCCAGGGCTTTTGAGAATGCTCTGACTGGATGTGCTGGTTTACTTTGGCTTCTGGTTTCAGCCTTGTTGCTGCGATGAAAACTGGATTGTGCTATAACTCTTCGTGAAGCCTCTTGGGGCGAATGACAAAATGTTGCACTTGCTACACTAAATTCAGAGCTTAAATCAGTGACAGATAGCAGCGTGAAAGTTTTTGGTAAAGTGTTCGACAAAAATACATTCCACGTTTATGGAGTTCAAAAGCTGCGTTTAGACGTCCACCGCGTGTCGAGGAAACAGGTTTTTGATTCTTTTCTTATTTTTTTTTTTTTAGTTTTAAGAATTAGTTTTAACTCGATGGATTACAGGCAAATTTTGACAAACTGTATTTCCTGGGTCTGTAGCAGAATTTCTACAGATCCAAGGACTGGAGATTGAATAGAGATTAGACATAATCTGAAACTAATAATAATAATAATAATACAGTTGGACCTTGACTCATGAACTTAATTCATTCTGAGACTCAAATTTTCCCATTGAAATGAATGTAAATAAATACAATGAATGTGTTTCAGCCCTCAAAACGTGTTTTTAAAGTGTATTATGGGTTTATGTGTGGCAATAAAACATAGAATAAAATTAATTATAGAAAAATAAAACTAAATGAAATAAACAGATGATTTTAATGCACGTTACCTTTGCGGTGGATACGTA
>JAQMCW010000017.1:11298994-11310753 GCA_030068335.1 Chrysichthys cranchii | reverse complement strand
TAACGGGAAACTCAAGAGAGCCATGATATTATGTTCTTTACAAGTGTATGTAAACTTTTGACCACAACTGTATATTGGGGTATAACGTGCAATGCCAGTGCTTGTATCTGTATCTGTATTTGGATTGAAACCCACAGTGGGCGTGGCCTAAAATGGTAGATTCTGATGGTGTGCATCTTTTAACAGGTATTCAGCAGCGCAAATTCCGCGAACGGGATCCATCAGCAAGACTCTGCCTTCACGGAAGAGGTTCACGCTAACACCAAATAAATATCTGTTCTGTTTTCGACATGATTTCATTATTAATTCTGACCGAAGCCTCACATATATTTAACGTTTGTATATCTATTTAGGGCCAGCACTGATGACGGGGGTCGTTTGAAGCAGTGCTCATCTGTTTAGGGAAAAGTCCTGGAGGTACGCCGCAAAAAAAATAAAACAAACAAACAAACAAATCCCTTCCCGAGACGTCTGACGCTCAGACCTCGGACTAACGCCTCATCGGACAGCTTTGCATTCTTTTCACAGTTAGCACCCAAGCCGACGAACAAAACTGCAAACCACATAGCAAATGTGTATGTAAAAAAAAAAAAAATGTGAGATGCTATTTAAAAACACACACACACACACAGAAGCAAACAAAGCATTACCTTTGAAGCGGTACGTTATGGATATACGGTTTTAGACGTACTCGGACCACCGATCCACCTTGTACACTACCTCCAGTATGGACAGTTAATCCAAGAGAAGTGAGAAAAAGCAGCGGTCTTGATGCTTGAGACTTCCATGAAGCTAAAGTGCTGTAGTCTGATTGGCCAGGATACAGTTTAGTAAACCTTTTGGCCTCGATTTATACTTTAATTTATTTGCCTTTTATGCTGTTGGAGTTAGATGGAGCAGTCGTTTCGAGTTTTCTTTTTTTGTTTTGCCTTGAAAGACTTGCTACTCTCCTTTAGCCTCTGTAGCGAACGTCCAAGCAAAGGAGATGGGGTTTTCTTTTATCCTTACGTACTGTACGAATGCCACAGTGTTCAGCCATCTACCAGTATCCATCCTCTATAATCCAGTAAATAGTGCACCATTTTAGGGATGCCAGCGTGTCAAACGAATGGGACTTCACCACTGTATTCCTGTAAAAGACTTGAGAACTCAAACGCTCAGACTTATTATTCAGCCTAGTACTGTGTTTATGCTGTATATTTATGTGTCAAGATACAGTTTTCACTGTACCCGGCGACCAGCTAGGTCGAAGCGAGTTTAGGCTTGGAACGTACTTCATCTAATCCAGCGACGATAATAACCCACGGTCCCGATTTTCTACAAGTAAGCACATAATAATTTGAACCTTAGCGAGTCAATTTGAGAAATGATATCCACCCTGTTACGAGGATCAGCTCAATAAGGGTTTCGATCTTTCTAGCAGCGTGAATATTATGGGATTAAGACTAAGGGATTTCATATCGGCAACAACGGATAAAAAAAAACCATAGGGCTGGCCCCAAGTTTTGCAAAAAAAAAACAAAAAAAAACTTCAAGCCATTGGACTCGGATGTTCTTTTATGCTGTTACGAGATAAACTTTGCTCCCTTGGCTCTAGCTGTAACCGTCCCCGGGATTCAATCATTAAACGGAAATAAAACAGAACTTGTGCATTGTGGGGTTTTTTTAAATCCATCTTTTCTTCTTTTACAGCTGTGATTATAATATGAATAACCATACGTTAACTAATTGACATGAACCTTAACAAGATGGTAAGTCGTTCATGCGGGTGACCTGAATGACCTGTAATGTCAAGTGAAAATCTTACTCCGCATGAATACACATATACACACACACATGCTGCATAAGATATAATAAATATATATATATATATATATATTTAATACATATATAATATATAAATATACGATTGTTGAGAATTGCTGATGCGACGTGTGGCTCCACAACATTACGTAACTATGAATGGACAAAAAGTATTTTTGTTCCTTAAAGAAGAAGAATCAAACTACCTAACTTGTTTCAGAGATGTTCCATAAAATTAATTGTAACTACATATGGCTGAAAGAAAAAAAAATTATGTCAAGTTGTTCTGGTGTTAATAAAAAAAATCTAATTGTCGACAAGTTGCTGGGAAATTATCAGCTTTGGAGTATTTACACACAAAGGAAACTATAACCCAGATACTGTAATAGATGAATAATACCATTTCTTAAAAACTTTGGCTCCTTATTACCCTTGATTGATCTATCTATCTCTCTATCTATTTATTTTTGGGACCTTTGTTCTAAATTACAGCACATCTGGCAGTGATGGGTCCCACAGGATCCAGCAGGAGGCAGCATCTTTATACTTTACACTTCAACCTAATGGTTATAAATCATTCTAACTCATAATTGAGGTATAAATAGAGTGATAGCCTGGAGAAATGTATTGGAGTAACTCCCGTTATGGAAAAGGTACAGTATGTAACGTGGGCATATTGGGCCAATTGTTCAGCCTATTGTTCACTCTGGTGCCCAGTAATTGGGGATTTGTGCCGTAAATTGGATTCATTTACAGGTATAAATCTCAAATATGAAATCTTCCATGTGAGCTGTTAGGTTTGCCCTGATAGCTGAGATTTTGGCTGATATCAGATATCAGAATAAAACCCAACAAGGTTACTTATTATTACTGAGTTGATTATTGGTTATTAAGTGTTTTCTTCCCTCTTGTACCACAACAATTTGCCAAAGGATAGGAAATTCTTTCATCATCATTGTCATTTGCACATTAACGGTAGGCCTAGTCCAGATTCTGAACTTGGTCACATGTTGGTTGGAGGCTACTAACATGAATGGTATTGTATCATTCGGTGGTATCGAATATATGAATTGAAATCGTACTGTAGTGTATAGTGGATCATTCTGGTATCGACAAACACCAGTTTACACCCCTACTTACAGATTAGACATACCGTCATATCTGAAATCTTGATGTCGGTCAACACAAATTTCTGTGATGTAGGAATTGTATCTACATGAACTTGGTTCGGTGTTGCAGATATTCATTCAGAGAGCATTTAAGAACCTGCCAAATTGTTGCGGTGTATATCATCATATATAAATTATTATCTGTTGTTAGAAGCAAGGACTTGCCCAGGGTGGACCCCATTCTCACCTGAAGTCAGCTGGGATTGGCTTCAGCTTCCCTGCAACCCTTTAACCGATAAGCAGTATAGATAATTAAAAATGGATGGATAGCTAGATAGATAGCTACAGTATGTACATGTTGTCAAAGCGGGTTGCCATTTCTCAGACCCTTTTCCCACGATCCCAATCTCAGGTTACAACCCGCGCAACGTTCCACCCGTCTCCCCGCGGGATTCATCTGGGTCGTCTGGTTTCCTAACGCAAAAACATGCATCTAGGGAACGTATCTAGGTCTAAACGCGAATTCAAACGAGATGAATTCTCTCGCCCCGCCAGTCCCGGGATGGACTCCCACCACGATCCACCACCACCACCACCACGCTGAACATTAAAAAAAAAAACCAACAACAAAAATAAGAATGAGAATAAATAAAATGCATTTTGAGTCAGTTGTCAGTTACTTGTGTAGCATTTTATCACCCATTCCTTGCACTTTAGTCATGAACATGGATCTTTTCTTTCTTAGAAATAAATGTCAAACTGCACTCTTAGGAGGTGGGGATTATTATTATTATTATTATTATTATTATTATTATTATTAATAATAATAATAATAATATTTATGTATGTATTTATTTATTATGATCACTATTATTATTATTACTACAATTCTTCTTATTATTATTACCACTGTTATTATTTATTTATTTGGGTCTCTTTTTTTTTTTTATCTTTTTATTCCCCTCTTCCACACACACACACACACACACACACACAGATGGCTCTTTAATCCTGTATGTAAATCACAGCCAATGGATGCGGGTGTTGAGCTGGGCTGGGATTAGCGGAGGCGAATGAGTTTCAATTTTACTGGATTACAGAACAAAGAAAAAAGGGGGAAAGGGGACACTGTCCCTGCGCTAAAGACAAGCAAAAGAAGGACGGGGGGGAAAAAACCGGCGCAAATCTCGCCGTAATCTCGCCGGAAAAGGAAGACTAGCCTGCTCCAGATTATGCGGTTGTGTAAAGTCCCCACGGCGCTGCTTTAGACGGGAATTCCGCCCTTACACTGTCGGATTAAACAACAACAACAACAACAACAACAACCCAGTCCCGGATTGACCAGGTAAACACAATCCCCAATGCTTCATTTATCTCTCTATCTATCTTATTTCTTCGTGGATTTATTTATTCCCGGTCATTTGGGAGACTTCTTTACCAGGTAGTAGCGAAACCTTTCTGAAACACGTGACTTTTTATGGCTGAAATTACAGATTATAATTCTCCGGGGGGGGGAGGAGGGGGAGGAGGAGGAGGAGGACGGCTAGCTAGCCAGCCGCTGTTTCAACTGTTAGCAAAAAAAAAAAAAAAAAAACACCCAACAAACAACCCAAGAACCCCAAAAGCAAACAAACAAACAAATACAACACCACAAGAACATTAGCTAGCGATGCTAACGTGAGAAGGACGCCTCTCGGTAGTGGGTTTAATCTCTCCCTGGGACTCTGAGGTGTTTCAGGAGGCATGTTGTTGTTGTTGTTGTTAGAGTTTGTGGTGGTTTGTTGTGCACCGTTACCGAGTACTGTATTCACTGGTCGTAAACCCAACACCCCGGGGTTCTTTCTTTCTTTCTTTCTTGTTTTTATTTTTAGGTTTGTAACTTGCTGTAAGGAAAGAAAACAGAAAATATCCCTGAACACTTTCTATTGTTGCTGGGTGAAGAGGTTGGTTGGGTGTTTGGGTCATGGTGTAGAAACTGAAAGAGAGCATTCAGGGGAAATATTGTGGTTGGTGTTTGGGTTTGTTTGGTTCTTTTGGTGTTTGGGGTTTTGTTTTTGGTTTTTTGTTTTCCCTCCGTGTGAATTTCTGCTTCCTTGGAGAGTAATGGACGTTAAAAATGTGCCGTGAACTGAGAAGGTCATGTTTGCAATGTCAAACGCACATTATTAGTGCTGGCTAATAGGTTACTGTGTCAGCAGGGGAGCTGGAGGAGACAACAATAAAACTGACATCATCTTTAAGCATGGGAATAATAATAATAATAATAATAATAATAATAATAATAAAGAAAAGAACATGGTTAAGATCACGTTGCCTTGCAAGGGTACTAAAAGCATTCAGTGTTTCCTGTGGCCTAAACACTCAGTGTTCATTCATAACTTTCTCTTCAGCCCTATTCGGACGGGGTTAGGTTTACGTGGTCAGGTCAGGTGAGGTGAGGTAATTCTGTGTGACTCTATGATTTTTTTTTTTTGTCCTGTGTTCAGAATACCGTGGGGATGTTTGGTTTTGTTTTGTTTTGTTTTGTTTTGTTTTGTTTTTATACTACAGGGTGAATCAGGAAAAAGTAGTCCGCCTTCGGCGATAGGAACATGAGATAAACAAGCTTTTGTTCACTCAGACAAAAGTCCCAGCAGATGTTGAAAGTGGACCCCCGTTCACGTCCGTGCGCCTACACGTGGGGCGACGGAGGGAGAGTAAGGGGCTACGGCTTTCTCCAAAGGGCGTGGCAGAGGAATTGGAGGAGAGTTACTTTTTCATGGTCCACCCTGTAGAAATCACCTCAGGTAATGTGCCGCTGATCAACCATAACGTTAAAACCACTGACGTGACATGACGTGGCGTGAAGAACGTTGATTATCTCATTACACTGGCACCTCTCAAGAGGTACTGTAGGAGATATTGGGCAGCAAGTGAACAGTCCGTTCTTGAACTTGATGTGTTGGGAGCAGGAAAAAAAGAAAAGGGCAAGAGTGCAGGTCTGATCGACTTTGACAAGGGCCATGTTGTGATGGCTAGACAACTGGATCGGCACCGAGACTGGACCATGGAGCAATAGAAGAACAATAATAATAAGAAGGCCTGGTCTGATGAGTCGAGTTTTCTTTTGCATCATGTTGGCAGTGAATGTGTCGCTTACCTGGGGAACACTGCAAGCCGGCGGAAGCAGTATGATCTTCTGAGGAACGTTCTGCTGAGAAACCTTGGGTCCTGGCATTCATTTGGATGTTACTTTTGACAGGAACCACCTACCTAAACATTGTTACAGACCATGTAGACCCATTCATGCCAATGTTATTCCCTAATAGCAGTGTCTACTTTGAATAGGATAATGCACCCTGGGACACTGCAAAACCCTTCAGGAATGGTTTGAGTCACATGATAAAGAGTTCAACATGTTGACTTGGGCTCCAAATTCCCCAGACCTCAGTCTGATCAGCCATATTTAGGATGTGCTGGACAAATATCCGCTTCATGGAGGCCTCACCTCACAACTTACAGGACCTAAAGGATCTGCTGCTAGCATCATGGTGTCAGATAGCACAGCACACCTCCAGAGGTCTTGTGGCGTCCGTGCCTCAACAGGGCAGAGTTGTTTTAGTGACACAAAGGGGAACCTATACTATTAGGCAGGTGGTTTTAATGTTATGGTTGATCGACGTTTAGCCCGTCCGAATTGACATGATTGCATTATGTTCTGTGCAAAAGAAAAAAGGTTTTGTGCTCTGTCAGGTGTTCTGACAATCCAGTCAGGAAGTGTCGCAAGTTTAGAATTAATGCACTTGTCCTAGTTTGTTATCGTTACTGTAGTAAGGACTCCTGCGTAGGACTTGTATGGTGGACATGCCACATGATCAAAGACACATAGGTAGCTTATGTGGAGACGTGCAGTTGTGATGTTTTCTGTAAGGAAATGTCTATTTAATGTTTATGAATGGAGTCACTGGTGTTACCACTTTCTAACAGTCAGTAGCCACAATGGAAGTTTTCCACACATTTGTGATAAGGGGGAAAATATGATTCTGGTTGTCCAAGATGGCTGTTTTTTATATATGTACAATATTCAATCACAGTGTCAGTGACCATAGCTATTAAAGTTTATTATAGTGTATTGAATTACGTGTTCCTGCACTTGCTTTGAATGTACTTGTTAGGATCATTTCAAATATGGACTCTTTTTAATCACACGCTTGAATTTGGGATGCGTCTTGGATTTCGGTTGCTCCGTATCAAGGTTACGTCATGGCAAGCTGATGTACAGCTTTAAGGCTAAGTACCAGCCAAAGATCACTGTTGAACTGATATATTGAATCAGATAGAGTCTTATTGTGCTGAAATGGTGTAAACACAGGAAGCGATTCACTCGTCATCCATCGCTTTGTAGCTAGCAGTTGGTCGCTAGTGGACCTTCAAGGTTCTGGTTGCCTGGGTACCCTTCTTGTATATTTATTAGTCAGTCAACGGTATCGTCTTCGTCTTCTGCCGCTTAATCCTTGTCAGGGTCGCGGGGGGAACCTGGCGCCAATCCCAGCTGACATTGGGTGAGAGGCGGGATACGCCCTGGGTGGGTCACCAATCCACTGCAGGGCAACACACAGAGACAGACAACCATTCACACTCACATTCGTGTTGTACCGCCCAGTCAACGGTATCCTTTTCGCCAATTGTGGTGTTGTTGCAAAGTTGAGACTAGTTAATTTGCGTCCCACCTGCATCACGTCACCAATGGTTATTTAGCCTGCCATCGCTATAAGTCACTGAATTTCATTGACATTCCTTGGACTCTCCATATCACTGCTAGTCTCGTTCCTGTGTGGACACCGATTAGGTTGGTGTGACTATTCTTAGGTTGAAACATATATTAATATGTATTATAAATCCAGTTTCTTCCTGACACACCAAATGAAATATACGTTTGCAGCTTAGCAAATTTCTCCAGAGTTACATGAACACTGCCGTTATGAGCAGTTACAAAAATGGCTAATTATTGGGTTTTTGTTTTATAACTACAAAATAAACATGACATTTTTTTGTGGGCACTAATATCTCCGCACATGCTACGTGTGGGCGGCATCTAACAATTTAACACAGTAGGCGTTTCCAAAACTGTATTTCTGAATGAGGATATTTGTTAACTGTGATATTGGTTCATAGCGATGTATGTATAAGAATACAGATGCGTGTGAGATATTCTTTGGACATAGACGTAAGTGCACTTTTTTTTTTTTACACATTAATAGTGATTATCTGAGCTAATGGATTCACGGGCAGTATAGAGATTGATTGCAGCCATCATGCAGTTATTAGCCTTTCCCACATTCACATTTTGAAAATGTTTGCCTCTTTAGCACTTCATCACATGAATGGGATTACTGACCAACTAAAAGACAGCACGGTGAAGGTGAGAGTAGGTGATGGAAAAGTCTCTGAAATAGAGAGCACGAGTCCTGAGCGTGATAATCAGACGTGTCCAGCTGGAAATATCATTGGATTGAATCGTCTTTTCCACCACAGTGGGTATCGCTAGCAGTGGGAGCTCCATGCCTCTTATGGAAGACCCACTCTGGCATCCACAATCCACAAGAAAATCTCTCTTAAACGCCACACAGGCATTTATTCAACAAGTAAGATTTCCTGTATGTTTCTGCCAGGGCTCGAATAGCTGGAATAAAAAAAAAGAAAAAGCCATAGCTGGGCAGAGAGACTCCGAGCGAAACAGAAGTCATTAATCTGACCGCTTAAGCATGTCAGTCTGGCTTGCTTTCTCCATCTCTCTACGTTTGGGAATGTTCCTAAAAAGCTGATGCCCCTTTTCTTTGCGGTATTCAGTGCGTTTGTTGTCTCGTCTGGTGGACCGAAACGCTGAAAGAGACACTTTTACCCACCACAAGCCATTTTTCATCTTTAAAATGTGCCGAAATGTTAGTTTCTGTGCGGGGCAGCCCTATGAAGTGGCTCGGCAGTGCTTATCACGGGTTTAGAAATGTAGCCTACAAGCATCTACGATCATTTGCAATTTAACGCCTTGCGTCCAGACTCTGGCTCCACGGTGACCTTAGGAATTTGCTCGTGCATAACCAATATGACAAAATCACAACCGTAAAAGTGGTGGCCAGTGGCCTGATTTTGCAAATGCACACAAAGCAGGATTGTAACTATCCATCTGTGAGCTGTAATGGGTTTCAGAGAGGCCTCGCTCGCTTCAGACGAAGTAACAGTGCCTGAGCTTCGCTGGCTCCCTTCTCTGGGTTCGCGTGTGCGGTTTTTGGCTTCGCCCCGAGGCCAGGATAATGGCTCCCAGTGTCTGCAGAGATTAAAAGGCCCAGGCCGCATTGTTCACATGCCTCGAGATTAGTTTCCAAGGAGACGGATTGCTGTTGCCATGAGAATGCAGGGTTCGGAATTAGGATTGTGATCTTGGTTTTTTTTTTTGTTTTTTTTTTCTCCTTCTTCCCTGGACAACCCGCCCTGCTTCTTTTTAAAGATTGCCAATTTTTTGGAAGTGGCTTTAGGTTTTGGTTACACTGATAAAACTGCTCGTAGCCTGACCCTCATTGGCATCGTCAGTTTCAGTATTTAAAAATTGTTAGCCCCCCCCTTCTCGGCAAGCATCTTCAACCTGAAGTTTTTAGCAAAGCGTTTCGAACGTATAGTTTCACTTTAGATTTTCTCTAGTTTTTAATTAATTTTTCATTTAATTTGCAATATTTTTAGTTCGTTTTTTTTTTCTTTTGAGGTACAGTTCCCTAATTCACCAAAAATATTACTATTTCATCTTAAATACCGATTTATCATAAGGTTACTTTATTATTATTGTTACAATTATTTATGGTAAGTGATGATTTTTTTTTACGGTTTTCAATAAATAGATGATAATCAGTTGTTGTTTTTTTAAACACATACTCCATATTGTTTCTTTTATTAAACAAGACTAAGCATTTAGCCTACATTATTTCCCCTGTAGTGCGTCCATGTTTTCCTTATTTATAAATAAAACGTACCGCTAACTATTTGAGTCGGAAGTAAAAAAAAGTCTTAAAAACTTTAAAGACGAAAAATTCGATGGGTGTACATGGTGGTGTGGTGGTTAGCGCTGCCGCCTCTCAGCAAGAAGGTCCCTGGGGTCGACCTGGGCGCCTTTCTGTGTGGAGTTTGCATGTTCTCCCTGTGTCTGCGTGGGTTTCCTTCGGGTACTCTGGTTTCCTCCCACAGTCCAAAGACATACACAGAGGGGATTAGACTAATTGGCTACTCTAAATTGCCCGTAGGTGTGAATGTGAGTGTGAATGGTTGTCTGTCTCTGTATGGCGACCTGCCCAGGGTGTACCCCGCCTCTCGCCCGAAGTCAACTGGGATTGGCTCCAGCTCCCCCCCCAGGATTAAGCGGTAGAAGATGAAGACTAAAAATTCAAACTTACAACAAGAATTGCTGGGTAAATATTATTATGCGTTATTTTAGCTACTTTGTTTTGTGCTTTTTGCTATTGTAGGTTCACTTTGAGGACATCAGTTGTTGAATAAACCCATGAAACTGCAAAAATATTCCATGTCACTTGCGTTGTAACAGCTACATATGAACTCTATTGTTTTGTTTTTCTTGTTGATACGTTTATATACATGTATTTGTCAATAAAGTTAATTCCAACAGTTACAAAGCACTGATACTGGAGACTCCTTCCATAAATATTAAATAAATGTCAATGATTAAACATTTTCTGTTGATCTGACTCCCTGTGAAAGCTGTTGCTATAGAAGCACATTAATATGATATTTATGATTAGAGTTGTGTCCAAAACAACTGCTGTTATAGAAAATTAAATCATCCCAGCCTATGCTACTATTGCTAACCATGCACTATGACCTCTTTAGCATGAGCTTGTTTGTTTAACGCGAACTTGGTAGGTGTAACGTTCCTAATGTGGAAGTCAGGAATGTAAACACCGTAGGAGCAGCAGTTCAGTTTTAGTTCAGGTCTCTCACCAGGTGGCGTGTGCTTTCCGAGAGCGAATTAGCAGCGAAGGGCATTAAGGCAATAATCTGAGCCAGTTTTAATTGGTTGACAAAGGCTTATCGTAATTAGCTACTTTCACATGTGTAACGGATTTCGGTGCATTAGCGCAGATGAGGGTATTACTATCACTTTTTAAAGCTTCTTAAAGGTTTTTATATCCTCGACTGCGTTTCTCAGACATGAAAGCAGCTTTAGGAGACGAGCCCCGACTCCATTCCCAAATGTGGAGCACAATCAAATCAGTGCTACTTAATAAACAAAAGACTGCTGCTTGTTTACCGGTGCTGTTCTCGTCCGTACAATTTCCATCACACACCATCAGCGCTCTCTACTACTCCCTATTCCCACTACAGTGCTGATTGCTCCCTGACAAGACTCATTTTGTACACAAGTTATATTGTAGATCATAATCAAAATCTAAGCAGACACTGTGTGCGAAATGTTGCCACTGTTTAACCCTTTTCTGTACAAATTGTGTGATATTGGATGTGATTTCTAACTGTGATGTTTGTCCCTTCAGAGACATGGCACAGCTGCGGAAGCTGGGCTGTGACGGGATGAGGCTGAACTCTCGCGCTGAGCTCCGCGGGCCACAGACATCTGCCAGACATGAAATCCTCACCAGCTTAGTGTCGGCGCTGGACTCTGTGGTACAACGCTTTCTGCTTCAGTAATCCGAACTGGTTAATGAGCATTTTCTTAGAGGAACCAGACTCAAAAGCAAAGATTCTACAGCGGAGCAGTAGGCAGAAGTACCACCGTGGACGCCATTTTGATAAGCCCACCGTAACTTATCTGTTTCGGCAAACAACAGCTAGCGCCACCTCTTGGAAAAC
>JAQMCW010000017.1:11253453-11280379 GCA_030068335.1 Chrysichthys cranchii | reverse complement strand
GGAATTCTTGCCCATTCTTCTTTGCAAAACAGCTCCAGCTCAGTCAGATTAGATGGACAGCGTTTGTGAACAGCAGTAATGTGACAAAATGTGGAAAAGTTCAAGGGGGCCGAATACTTTTGCAAGCCACTGTATATGTATATATATACACATTTGATTTCTTTGCAAGTAGATATTTCTGCACAAATGTAAAGAACAGTGTACTATTCACTCACTCACTCACTCATCTTCTGCTGCTTCTCGGGGGGGAAGCTGGAGCCAATCTCAGCTGACTTCGGGTGAGAGGTGGGGTACACCCTGGGCAGGTCACCAATCCACCGCAGGGCGACACAGAGACGGACAACCATTCACACCTACGGGCAATTTAGAGTAGCCAGTTAGCCTAATCCCCTCTGTGCATTTCTTTGGACTGTGGGAGGAAACCAGAGTACCTGGAGGAAACTGACGTGGACACGGGGAGAACATGCAAACTCCACACAGAAAGGCACCTGTGTCGAACCCAGGACCTTCTTGCTGTGAGGAGACAGTGCTAACCACCACACCACTGTGCCACCCTGGTGTACTATGGTAATATTAAAAATAATTTTGTACAAGAGCACGAATAACATCAGTGCCACAAGTGGCGATCTCCGGGGTCCAACCACCCTTTGTCACCCTAGCACAGTGGTTCTTAAACTTTTTTGGGCACAACCCAAATTCAGGTCTGGTGGGTATGTCCCATGCTTTAAGAACCCCTGCCCTAGCATGTTTCATGATGATTTTAGCTTGTTCTCATAAAAAAGCAACCCTTGCTGATGGCCACGCCCCAAATTTAGCAGACCTCTCCAAAATCTTTAAAGGTGTGATACTATGAAACCTGGGTTTTGAATTTTGAAAATTATTTTCCAAGTTTAATTTTTTATTTTTATTTATTTGTATATAAATTCAAGTTAGTACAACATACTCAAATGGTCCAAATTCCTAATTTATTCAGAATTAACCAAAGAATCAGATCGTGAATGTATATGTAATTTCATAATTCATTGAAAAGTGTAGAAAATACATTTGAAGCTCTAAATACGGTGTTGATTGATTGAAGCCTTCGCCTTGTTTCTCATTAAAATCAGAGTCCGCCTACAGCGCCATCTGCTGTCGCCATTTGGGATTACAGAGCCGAGCACGGTTTATTTTGGACAATGCCAAATATACACGAAGAGCACAGAAAGAATACATTATTATATTATACATAATTCATTAATTTACTTAATTTTCTTATAATCAGTACTTATTTTCATATATAACTATTTCAATAAATAAAACATTGATCTTGAAAATACACATCAATCTAGGCAAAAAAGAATACTACTACTACTGCTACTAATAATAATTATAACATGAAGAAGGAAAACGAGAAAAACAACAATACTTGTATTATTAGGACTTATACTACTACTACTATTATTATTATTATTATTATTATTATTATTATTAATAATAATAATAATAATAATAATAAGTAGAAGAAGAACTATAACTATAACTATAACAACCATAATACTAGTAGTAGATCTATTACTACTAATACTATTAAGAAAAACTACGACAATAATAATAATAATAATAATAATAATAATAAGTAGAAGAAGAAGCAGAAGAAGAAGAACTATAACTACTACTACAACCATAATACTAGTAGTAAATCTATTACTACTAATACTATTAAGAAAAACTACGACAATAATAATAATAGTAATAATAATAATAATAAGAAGAAGAAGCAGAAGAAGAACTATAACTACTACTACAACCATAATACTAGTAGTAGATCTATTACTACTACTGTTAAGAAAAATAACAATAATAATAATAATAATAATAATAATAATACAAAAAGCTTTTCATTGGAATTTGTTAATATTATCATGTTAGAGTGCTCCAACACAGGACTACGAATCAGTGAAATAATATATAATAGTAGAAGTGGTAGAAGAAAAAGAAGAAGAAGAACAGTAATACAAAGTAAAAACACCACCACCACCACCACCACCACCAACAACAACAACAATAACAACAACAATAACAATAACAGTAGCAGTAGTAGTAGTAGTGGTACAACTATAACTACGACTACTGTTAACCACGACAATTATACTAGTGATAAAAGTAAACAACAACAACAACAACAAATAATAGTTGTAGTAGTAGTGGTAGTAACAACAACAACTTCAATAATAAAATTACAAAAAGCCTTTCATTTTTGTTAGTTGTCATGAATTTGTTAATATAATCATGTTAGAGTGCTCCAACACAGGACTATAAATCAATGAAAAAATATATAATAGTTAGTAGAAGTAATAGAAAAAGAAGAACAACAACAATAATAATATACAGTAAAAACAACAACAACAACAACAACAATAACATCAATAACAGTAGCAGTAGTACAACTGTAACTACAACCACTGTTAACCATGACAGTTATAAAAGGAAACAACAACAATAGTAGTGCTATTATTATTACTATTACCAATAATAATAATAATAATAATAATAATAATAATAATAATAATAATAATAACAGTTGTGGGTTTGGTTATTCTTGGCCTCAGGGGGCTGCAGGACTCTTCATGGAGTTCATTGTCGCCGGCTTCCCGCTTTTGTTTGCGTTTGTTTTGGATTCCGCTTAGCGACGCCTCAGCGAGCACCGCCGACACACACACTCACATTCAGAGCTTTCTTATTAACGCCTTCGGGTCGTATAAAAAAGACGATGTTTTTGTCGGCCGTGTATCTCAGTGAACCGTAATGTTTTTTCAGGCTTCAGAGCTGTGGTAGCTGAGGGCGAGCTTCGGTGGCTAACGCTGGGAAGCTACATTAGCCGAGTTAGCTTAGCTTAGCTTAGCCGTGGAAGATGCGAGCTGATTCCCAGCGACATTAAAACACTTTGTGGAGGGGCTGTGGTTAATACACAAGTGACCAAGCTGGGCTCATTCAGACACAAGACATTTCCAGGTCCTCAAATGAGCCCGGTTAGCTAGCGTAACAGCTGTTAGCTCGCTTTGGGGAAAAACAACAACAACAAAAAACCCCAAATTAGCTAGTTTGGCACCAGCGCGAGCGTTTGTTTCCACACAACACCGGTGTGAGGAATGGCCACCGCTTCCGGTTTTTCCTCCGGCGTGAGCGGCTCGCGGAGCGGCCCGTCTCTGTCTGCGTCCTCGTCCGGAGCGGGCGGCCAGGCGCAGGGCATGGCGGCGGTGTGGGAATGGCAGGATGATGCGGGCTCGTGGCGGCCCTACAGCGGCCAGGTCAGCTGCTTCATCGAGCAGTGTCTCCATCATCATCGGAGCGCAGGCCCGGCTGTCACCACCGTCTCCCTGGGCCAGAGTGACCCGAGCCTGGCCGCCTACATCATCGACATCCCGAGCCTCAAACAGTTCCGACAGGACACCGGTAAGCATGTCTGTCCTGAATCATGATTAGGACAGGTTTCTTTAACGGGGGTGCCAATACTTCTGTTGAGCCCTTAGATTGTATAGTACAAGTCCACCCTCCAGGCAGTAACACATTTAACTATAAAGTGTAAACTAATATAAAGTAAATGCCACCACCACATCATTGAGAGCTGCGAGGTGTAATCATCATTATCCTTTGATGGGGGTGCCAATACTTCTGTTGAGCCCCTAGATTGCACAGTACAATTCCACTCTCCAGGCAGCAACACATTTAACTATAAAGTGTAAAGTAATATAAAGTAAATCCCACCACCTCGAGCCAACGATCATGTAGCTGCGAGTTGCTACCACCCCCATGCTACAGATTATTACTATTATTACTGTTATTTTATTATTATTATTATTATTTTAAATGTAATTAGATGACTGTTTTTCAGCCATGGTGCCTTTTATTCCTGATTTTCCAAAAAAAACATTGACATGATTTCTTTCTCTTTCATTTTCTTTTTTTTTTTATTTTTTATTGAGGCTTGAACGAAGCCTGGTGAGTCTATTCACATGACATGATGAGTCAAATAGGCTAATAACTACAACAACAACAACAACAACAACAACAAAAAGCTAATTGGTTAGGGTTTAATCCAAGCCTTGGAGTGCTGGGTATTTTCCTAAGAAGCGTTCTCATGACGTCTGCTCTTCAGTAGAAAGCGCGCGCCTGTGATGACCACAACGAACCTGAGCCAATACAGTTAAAGGCCAAGCCAAGTCTCTGCTGACTGCGTAAACGTGCCTGACAGTTGGCCTTTTCCGTTGCGTCAAACGCCGTACAGTAGCATCGCAACTTCTATTTACTGTCTCGACCTCAGCGGCGACCTTTTTTTTTTTTTTTTTTTTGGTTCTTTTTTTATACAAGACCTGTGACACCTGCACTCCCTGTGGACTGAACAGGATGGACGAGGGAGGAAATAATAGCAGGAAACGTGCTTCAGTTTCAGACAAGAAAGACAGTGGTTGGAGCAACTCTCTGAAGTTGTGCTTAAAAATAATCCTGAAGCAAATTCTTAAGCATAATTTTAGGTACATTTTGCTTTTTTTTTTTTTTCTTTTAATCAAAAGAAAACCACATGTTTCTGCCAGCTATTTTTATGTTGCATTTGATGAAGGATGAATAGAAACTGAAAAGCGTTGCGAGCCAAAATGCACAATCCTGATAATCGCTAACACAATCACTACAGTGTTGTCTTCTTCTTCTTCTTCTTCTTTCGGCTAATCCCGTTCTTTTTTTTTTTTTTTTTAAAGAAATTAAACAACGCTGTAGGGTCCCGATTTAATTTATTAAAAAAAAAACCCAAAACATTTTAGCTCCTTTTTATTTTATTTGGCGCTTTGTCCATTTTGGACGACTTCTTGCTTGATCTGTGTGTCTGTACTACTCTTAGCTTTGGCGTTTCTTTTCCCTGCAGGTAAGATCCGCTCGGTGCGACGCAGCCTGTTCCCTCAGTCGTCCGCCCTGGGCAGTGGTGTGCTCTGGGAATGGGCCAATGACGAGGGCGGCTGGACTGCATATGAAATGCACATCTCTGGTTTGCTGGAGCACAGTTATTTAGCACGCCATGCCACAGCTGACTTGGGACCGCACGGCCATAACTACGTGGTGGACTTCACATTGCACGAACAGGTCAACAAGAGCTCTGGCTATCGGCGACGCGTGCGCAGGCAGGCCAGCACTCCATACCCTCCAGCAGCCGCCTCGGGCACAGGCTCGGTCATCCACTCGGGCCCGGCGTGCACATGCCAGCAGTGTTTGAGCCACGGACCCATGCCTGGCCGCTCGCGCCACTCTTTCTCAGCCGCAGCCGGCCCGTCCTCGGCGTACTCGCCGTATCCCAGAAGGCCACTCTCTGTAGGGAACATGGCTTGGGGAGGGCCCTGGAGCCCAGCAGCTTCATCTATGGCTCAGCCTCCGGGGCCGGTGCAGTCCTTTCCACCTACTTCAAATGGCTTAAGGTGAGATTGAGTGATTTGTGCTGGGAGTATACGCTGTTTGACTCATGTGCGAACATTAAACATAGCTGGAATATGATCTAGTCGGGGTTCTGTAAGATCCTGGTTGGAAGGTTATAGGTATAGACCTGAAGACACTTCATAGCATTTCTCTTCCTCTCGAGTTCTCCGCTTTGATCCTTTTATAGAATCCGGGATTGCACTTTTCTGTTGTCGGATCAGTTGGATTTGACTCATCTTCCCCGTTGACGCACATCTGACGCTCCGAGTGTTGAACTTCTGCTCCTTGTTTCTAATTCTAAAAGCTCCTGTCAACGCCAGCTTCAGTTCGATGCAAAAACTGAAGAGATTTCCGAATTTTCCTCTCGTGGTATGGAGGTGAGCTGCGTTGCGTTTGGTGGCGATGCCCCAGAAACCGAACGTCTTTCTTGATCCCTCTCTGTTCCTAAGTGTGAGCAAACATGCAGAACCGGAAAAAGTCCAAGGGTCACCAGCGACACCCCCAAGCCTAAATGGTTGCCGCGGGAAGTCCGGCAGTTAAACGAGATGAGAATAAAGTACATTTTAACATCTGCGTCCAATGTATGCACCTGCCGCGACATGCTTCAGTGGCATGTCAGGGAGCTGTTTAGATGGGCATCGAGATCGTTGGGCGAGCCGACACGCCCACACCGTTTTAATCCGACAGAAAACGTGAACAGATGTAGCTTGTAGGTTCAACTGATGTCTAGTTAGAGATGCATATATTTTTTCAAATACTTATTGATTGATTGTAATGTTTGAAATTGGTTTGCCAGGCACATGATCGCCTAAACGAAACATTTTCCCCGCCATTTCTGATACTGAGAGATTCTTCTATGTGGAGCAGTTTACAAACACATGCTAAGTTGGTTCAAAATGTTTATGGTTTATTAAATTTTATCGCATCGTGATGCCGATGAGTCATCTGAACAGTAGGTTGTTTTTGTGTGTGTGTGAGTGTCATCAGGGAAATTACACGGTCAAGTGCAACCTCAGTCACTGATAAAATGAAAGTGTAATTAACGGACACATGACTGAAGGGGTGTAATTGGAAAGCTCCTGTACTGATAGTTGTATCCAGGCTTCACATCCTTTTTGAGTTCTTTAGGCAAACCCAAGGGACCTTGTTCATGCCTTGCAGCACTTCGGGGCATTTAGTCACTGTGACGTGTGCGTGGTGTTAAGGTTCTCCTTTTAGCTCGAGCTAATGTTGAAACCGAGGCCTGACTCGAGCAGCGTGGAAGATTGTAATCATCGTAAGCAGTGGGGGGGGGGGGGGGGGGGACCATGGAGTTTTTGCAACCGTTCTTTGCCTTTTATCGAGCAGGTCGCACTGACAAGCAGGAAGCATCTGTTTTTAGACACGGGTTATTTCGGGCTCGGCTTTAAGGGGACATCCTTCGCAGCTGTCAGAGCCATGGTTAATGAAAATGAGTCATTCTGACCTCGCGGATTTGAGAACTCCGCCGCACCGTGGTGTAAACCCTTATGATAAATGGCCTGCAAAATCCACAATAATTGATGATGATGATTATTTCTATCTCCACAGCATTCCATCTATTCCCTTACAGCTGAATGGCTCCAGCAGCGTGAGTGCAGCCCTGGCAGGTACTATATGCACACACACACACACACACACACACACACACACACCTCCCAAAACAGCTTTTTCCATGTGTTTTTGTCTTTAGTTCTTCTACACCCCCCTCCCTAACCTCCCAAATTGTATATTTTGACATGTCCAATGCAGAAAGTGCCTTTCTTGTGAGTGTCAGTCAGTCAGTCAGTCAGTCAGTCAGTCAGTCAGTCAGTCAGCGAACCAGGTGGAGGTTCCCCTGCCAAGTAGATTAGTGTGTCGTTGTCCTTGACTCGGCTCAAATACTGTGCTAGAAGAAAACAACCAAGCATAGATCATCATCAGCCCAGATCGTCGTCATCATCGTGGTATGTTGTAGCTTTTATTGTTTTGTTTTTTTTATTTATTTATTTATTTATTTATTTTGTATTCTGGATACATTTAAAAAAAAAAAAACATCCAAAAGCTGTCTTCATCTCAGCTTCGCTCTTGTCAAATCAATTATGTGAAATCTGCTGTGTATTACAGGTTTTTTGTTGGTGTTTTCTTTGTCTGACTTTTACCACCAGGTCATACAGCAGCCTAGATATTCTAGGTTTTTTTTTTATTTATTTTTTTATTTTTATTTTTTTAAAGATCGGAGTTGACAGGATCTTGGGGGATTTGGGGTATCTGCAGTTTATCAGAAAGAAAGAAGGAGCCCTGCAAAAGACAGAACTAGGATAACGAGCCGTTCGCCGCCCTTCGCGGCAGGCCAGGTGCGCTCCGACTTCTCGAAAGTCTGGCGGTACAGTTCGCTAAAGCGCAGTCAGGTGGATGACACTCACTGTCAGGTTTCCTTACCGTCAAGGGACACTCCGAATTCACGCCCTCATCATAGCATGCAGCCACCCCCTCACTTGTGGTTGGCCTACTCCACTTTTTGGCTCATCACTTTTCCTCTCCTCCCCCCCTCCTACCCCTTCCTCCCCCCCCTCCTCCCTCCCTCCCTCCCTCCCCCGCATGTTTTCCACCTGGCTCTCGGGTGCCGGCTGTCCAGGCATGGCTTCCATTTTGATGTCACCTGCAGGACTGGGAGTTCGCTTCATGACCAGCCCCTCCGGCAGGCCCACCCAAGCCCAGGCCAGCTCCGTTAAGAGGGCAAAGAGACAGCACAGGACAGGTAGCTAAGCCGTGCCAAACCTAAACACTAATCCCTGCACCCCTGAACTGCCCCTGCTGCCCACACCCCTCTTTTCTCCTCCTCACACTTTTCTGCTGCTTGCTCTCCACACCATTTTGCTTTGTTTCTGCAGTTGTTTTTTTCATAACAGAAAATGTGCTTGTGTGTGTGTGGTGTTAGTTTTGTGATTGACTGCTGATCTGTACTGTAGTGAACGTCATATTGCGCATGCACAGTCAGTCCGTCCGTCCGTCCTGCCTCTTGCCTCGCCTGCATCACTCGTCCGTTCGTGTCCATCCATTACCTGCTTGTGACATGCATGTCCTTTAACACCAAGACTAAAACGTGCCTCTTACGCAGTGCACAAAACACGTGTCGTATGTCAATACCATGCTACGCGCTGCTTGGCCGCTTTTAAAATCATGTGGGCAGGGAGATCTGATGAGGTTCAGACAAGACTGACACTTACAAGCAAGCCTAACCCACTTCCTTTTAAAATCCGCTAACAAAGCCATTTCCGTGTCAACGCGGCTGTTTCACTGTTGCCGTCAGTCCGCTCAACTTGTGCAGCAAAGTGCGCTCGGACCCAGGGGACTTAAACTACCGCTTATTGCAATTCAGATTCCTCGATAGAGCTTGACTGTTACTCTGGGAAAGTGGTATCAGATGACTTGTCTTTAGTAATCGTATTTACTTCGGAGCCAGTTGTGCATGCAGGAAGTGGTGCTGGCGCAAATAGAAACGAAGCACTTTCCCAGAGTACGCGTCGCTGAACTGCTTAACGTCTCAGCAGAACACGTTGTACTGTAAAGGGCTGACACGCGGTTTGGCACTTTTTTTATTTATTTATTTTTTTTAAAGTTTACTTCAGTGTCGAACTCACGTTGTCTCACAGAGTCTTAATCTTGCATTGTCCTTGGCTATCGCCGTGACAAATTTGTATTTGCTCTTCAGCCCGATGAGAGGATGCGTGGCTTTTGGATGTGTATAAAATGTTTCCGTTGTGTGCCCTCAGCTGCCCAGAAACCGGAAGATGTCATTAAGAAATACATGGAGGAAGTGCGCGTGATCCCCGAGGAGGTATGAAACCCTTGCTTCTGCACAAACAGAACGCACCTCTTGAACCGTTTTGTCCCGTGTGTTACCTGTTATACCACAGGGTATTTGTTCCTTAGTTAGTAGAAACCTAGGCTCTCGTTTGACTCACGAGGTGATCGTGAGATCATGCGCTCGTAATGCACGTGATGTGATGTAGTCATTGCTTGTCACTCTAGACCAGTGTATGTGCTTTTTCTGGGGAAAACCGAGCCGTGTTGTGTCGTTTCAGGACTGCATAATTTGCATGGAGCGCCTGTCGTGTCCCTCCGGCTACGACAGTCCTGAGGGCGGCAGCCAGGCCCTGCAGCCCAGCACAGTGGGCAAGTTCACCAAGTGTGGACACACCTTGCACATGCTCTGCATGCTGGCCATGTACAACAACGGCACCAAGGTATGACGTTCTCGGCACAGGACCTCGCCGAGCATGTTAGCCTGACCTGAATCAAGCGATAATCAGGTGCTATTATGTGTAAAGACAATCTATGGACCAATTCAGTACCAGTCCTTCCAGCAGTCTAGTTTTAAATACCTGGTCAAGAACTACTGGGAGTTAGGGATGATTTATTTACACACACACAACACACACTGTGTCACTTGGTGGAAAATATAAAAGCGGGTGGATCGATGATTCGTTTGGTTAGTCAAACGCGACGTAAAATGTACGTGCGCACATCGGGCCTTTTCGTCAACCTTTGAGTAAAGTTGTGTGTAAATGTTTTTGCATAAGTCGGACTGAACTAATAACGTATGATGAATTTACCGGAAGTTCTGCAAGCACCGATTTTCTTTATACTCGAGTGTGTATGTTGATTACAGAGTGTGTGCACACCATTAAAAGGCCAAGATCACAGAGCGTAAAGTGTAAAATGGATACTAACCAGCCAAAAGCGGAAGACTTTCTCTGAACCAGAAGTAAAAGTACTTCAGACACACATACTCAGGAACAGATGATATTGTTTAGTAGTGTATCCAGCTGAGTCGCAGCACTTAAAATGGCCAGGATACATACAGAAATTAAAGAGCGGGGTGTGTGTGTGAGATTTCTTTAATGTCATTTAGGTCTGTATGAAATGGTGGGTCGAAAAGTATTTACTGTGCATGGTCTGAACAAAAGCGATTTGAACATGGGAGCGTAATTTAGGAGATTCACAGCTGGTTTGCCTTCGTAAGGTTTACTTTAGTTAGTCTACTTGTGCTTAAATTAACACACACACACACGAGCAGGATTCGGAAGTTGCTTCGGAAGTTGCAGGAATTTACAGGAACATCACGAATACACGATTTTTAAAATGTATGTATTTATTTATTTAGCATGAACGATTTCTGTATAAATCCATCCGTATCCATCTTGATAAATGAGCCCCAATGATTTTAGGGCATTTTATTTTTTATTTTAAACAGGTTTGTATTGATTAACATTTTTGCAGTGTTTCCCACAGGCCTGGGTTCAGGAGTCTGTAGATACACGCAGAATATAATGACGAACGTTCAGAAATAAGGAGCGACCGCTTTATTCCCAGGCCTACTGTATCTGTCCACCTGCGTGTCGAGGGGTTTCCGACTCGTCGTTATTTTAGACTCCTGAAATAGAAATTTTACTTTAAATACGGGGTGTTTGTTTCATTATCACTTCTTCGTTTGCTATGCAGCGGTCTTGTGTTTCATTTCTGAAATCTAGGGGATTTTGTTTTGTTGGTGATGAGTGGTTGTGGTATGTGCACCACAACAGGCACAAAGCATGCAGAAAACGAAAGCATGGAGGTCAGCTCTGGCTCTCTCGCACTCTCTCGCATACACACACACACGCACAGCCACTTCACTTTTACAACCCCCTCCCTCCTTGCAAAGCTAACCACAAGCTGCATTATGTCACAGCCACGAGGTGTGCTGTTTTATCAGAACGCATCAATAAATAAAAAGAAAGTATGCACAATTTTATATATGAAATATATATATTTTTTCCAACTTAAAAGCCTGTCAATATACCTAGGTGCCCGGCTCTAGTATCTACTGTGCGTGAGGAAACACTGTTATGTCCTCACCGTATTATTTTTGTTGATTTTCATCGAAATGGGTTGAAATGTCAAATGTATTGAATCCCAAACGGTGATTTTTCTCTGTACATGTCAAAATTTCAGCGTAAACGTCAACGCGGGCCAGTCAGACAAAGAAACAACATTGATCCGAACTCTTCTTTCGAGTCCTCCCGTATTGCACTCTAATTCACAAATGAACTAGATGAACTTTATAGACTTTTTGTCTTAGAATTTTATGGGCATTATTGTTATTATTATTATTATTATTATGGAAATTACTGTGTCGTTTTTTTTTTCTGCTGTATTTGTGTATATTTCCAATTCTTGATTTTGCTGTGTCTTTATATGAAAGGATGGCAGCCTGCAGTGCCCCTCCTGCAAGACAATCTATGGCGAAAAGACCGGCACTCAACCAAAGGGCAAGATGGAAATCTACAGCATCCCTCAATCCCTCCCTGGCCACCCGGACTGCGGCACTATACAGATAATCTACAACATCCCGCCTGGAATGCAGGTCACACTTCCGTCCAGTTGTCTTTTAAAATAATTTTTACAGCGCTGTTAATTTAGTCCTCAAATCTGAATTATACCATGACACCATCAGAGACGTACGTGACCGTTATCTTTGAGCGTCACATTGTTACGACTTTTCTATTTTTTCGGCACGTTACTGCATAAGCGGTCGACTGATCATACCTGCATCACCCTGATCTGACTCATGCATGTAAAATGGTGCTGTTTGGCGAGCCAGACACTTTAATTACATCAAGAGTTTCGTGTTTCTGTCCTCAGGGTCCTGAGCACCCAAATCCCGGCCAGCCCTACACCTGTCGGGGTTTTCCACGCTTCTGCTTCCTGCCTGACAACGACAAGGGCAGAAAGGTATCCGAGGGTTTTAATTACACACTCAGTGAGTGAGGAAGACTTCTTCTGAGACAAAACAGCCAAAAGTGTGTACACGACAAAGCATAGGCCAGAATATAGCGCCCTACTACCATGAAAAATATATAGAGTGTTATTGTCAGACTGTGTTTCTTAAATCACACTTAATTAATAATTCTTTACTGGTGTAAGCCAACGTGTGTGTTATTTCCAGAAGCTCCGTAAGGGAGAGCACACAGAAGAGGTTGCTTATAACACTGTGTGTTAATATCATGTGAACGTCAGCATGTCTTAAAATTGCAGCGTAAACTGGCTTTTAAGAAATCACTTTCAAACGGCTTAAATAGCAGTTCCTTAGACAGCATGTGTATCTAATGTCTACGCAACACGTTAGTTAATATTTCTTCTTTGGCGATTTGCATATGAATGGTCTCTGATTGCAGCGGTCTGGATTACAGAACTCGCAGCCTGTGAGGAATGAGGAGGAGTTTGCAGATAAATTGTGACGGACAGTTGGTGTAAATGGGGTTTCATTTTTCACCCGGATTAGATTATACGTTGTTAACAAATGGATTAGTTTGGGCTTTGGGGAAAACACAACGAGCACCACAAATATAGACATCAAAATACACAGATTGATATAAAGAAGCAACGCTGAGGCTGAATTCTTTCCAGGAAACACACAATAGATTTATGCATCTTATCAGTGTGTCAGGTGTAGTGAAAATGAAGAACCAGGCAGAACTGTATACAGTGGACCCTCGGCTCACGAACTTAATTCATTCCGAGACTCTGTTCGCAACCCGATTTGTTCGCGACCTGAATCAGTGTTTCCCATTGAAATGAATGTAAATACAATGAATGTGTTTCAACACTCAAAAACATGTTTTTAATGTGTATTATGGGTTTATGTGTGGCAATAAAACATAGAATAAAATTAAAATCACCTTAATTATAGAAAAATAAGCCTAAATGAACTGAACAGATGATTTTAGTGCACGTTGCCTTTGCGGTGGAGACGTAGTTGCTGGCGGAGGGATATGGTGGGAGTTCTCATATTTTGCGATTATTTCTTTATTTCAACTGTTATACACTTAGGCTTCTTACTCTCACTATCATTTCCACTTTCTTGGGGCCCGCAACAAAGGCGTACAGTTAAAAAAAACATAGAAACAACAAAAAAATGCATTGAACACGTTCATAACACGAGTGCTTGACCGGAACGGAATGTTTGTGCCGCATAGTGTGGGTTTGTTCGTCAGTCGGTACAAAATCTGCTCGGGAGTTTAGTTCGTATGCGTCCAATGCGTCTGTGAGCCGAGGGTCCCCTGTATTGTTTGATTGCTCTGATGTGTGCTCCTGTGCTTTTCCTTACAGGTGCTGGAGCTGCTGAAGGTGGCTTGGACGCGGCGGTTGATCTTCACAGTAGGCACATCCAACACGACAGGCGAGCCTGACACGGTGGTGTGGAACGAGATCCACCACAAGACTGAGATGATGTCGAACGTATCAGGCCACGGCTACCCAGACCCCAACTACCTGGACAACGTGCTGGCAGAGCTGGCAGCACAGGGTGTAACCGAGGACTGCCTGAAAAGAGACACACCTCGGCCACGCGAGCCCGAGTAGCTCGCGAAACCCGTACGCATATATCCACACAATCGCTAATCATGCTTGACAATAAAGAGACACTGTGTAAGATCGTAGTAAGATTTTGAGCATGTAGAAATGCTTGGATTATCGACAAATAACTGTAAGATGCCGTCACTGAACAAAACAAAACAAAAAAAAGCCACCAGTTAGGATTTAAGAACTGAACCTTTTTGAACATCTCGATTGAAAAACAACAAAAACACCTGTTGCACGCAGGACAGGTCCAACATCCAAATACAGCCTTCTGTCAGTAATCTTTGTCTCGTGATCAGTAATACAGACCCTCGATTCAGGAGCTTAATGAAATCTTACTCGGTACATTATTTAAGGATGAGGAAATAAGGGAAGGTCAGTTTACAGTACGAAGTTTTTGTGAATGTATGTACTACGCGTAGGAGGTGCTGGGCTCAGTGGAAGATTGATTCCCCTCACTTCGGTGTTTCCGGACACGTCAGTGTCTCTGTTCCTGAACAGCTGTGTCACTTTTAGCATACCATACGAAAGGCAGCTATGATTTGGGTTCGAACATGCAATTTCCCGTAGCACTTTAGCTTTTGCGGTGCTGTGACTCAGAAAGGGATTTCTAAAGCCAAGTGTAGCTTTAAAAAAAATAATAACAAAGCTTCTTTCCTAGCATGGCATGTATTACAATACACAGTTTATAGTACATTCTGACACTTCTTCCAACTTCTCTATAACGGATCGCTTCATATAAACCACCAGGGCAACGGTTGACAATTTGTGTTTTTAAAAAAAAAAAGAGCAGTGGCATCGCTTGGGGTCGTATTAAAAAAAAATTATTGCAAAACAATGCAAATAGTTTTTACTAGTACTGTATTAATTGTATTACAAAATTAAAGTGTTACAAATTGTGACTATTTTAATTCACGCTTTTTGAAATGTTTTGTTGCTACTGTTGGTTCGGGGTACTTGAAAGCACAAGGGAATTGTTTTTTGATGTATTAATGTTTATAATGTTTTTCTGCCCACATGCAACTCGCCTCTGCACCTTCCATCAAAAAGTCTTTCTACTGCAGAGCAACTTTGGGGGAAAAATTTGGAGAAAGTAATACCACGTTACTTAAGGGGAATAGGGAAATGATTGCAGATCCAGAATCCCCACAAGGCCGTGCAAGTTCCATTACCTGCCACAGCTGGTGTCAGTCAACTGTCCTTGCTCCATGGGTACATGCTTCATATTGTTCTGCTCATCTTGCCTTCCCATTCATCATCTGTGAAGAACGTTGGGGGAAATAAAATGTATGCAAACCTCCCTCATATATATATATATATATATATATATAAAATACACACACACACAAGGGAGAAACAAAAATTGTTAAAAGCAGTTTTTAAATTAATTACAATTTACAAATTATTTTTTTAATTACGCGATAACCCAGACAGCCAAAGTAGAGACATCCGTCCTCTCCAGTGAAGAAGAAATTCAAAAGTCAGTCCGCCCCCAAGAAAATCATCTTAATATTCTTTTGGGGACATGAAGGTTCCTATTCTGGTGCATTTGCAAGAGCATGGGCAAACAGTGAACTGTGCAAATTCCTGTGCATTGCTTTGAAATGAACTTATACCTGCAATTCGCAGCAAACGAAGAGGAATGCTGTCCAAAACAGTCTTGCTGCACCATAACAATGAACATCCCCATACAGCAGTAGAGACAGTGCAGCGGCTCGGATTCCAACGTCTTCCATGTCCTCCTTACAGCCAGGATCTGTTGCCAAGCCATCATCACATCTTCGGTCCACTGAAGGAGGTGCTACACGGTCACAGATTCAGCTCTGATGATGAAGTAAAGGAAACCTGGCTTCGGGAGCAGCCGGAAAACTTCCCCTGCTGGATTACCAAAGCTAGATGAATGATACGACAAATGTGTCGTCTTGCACGGGGACTGTGGAAAAGTGACGTGTTCAATTTCTCGCAGTTACTTCTGTTAAAGCCGTGAAATGTATTTTGCCTTTACTTTTTGATTCTCCCTCGTGTAGGGAGGGTGGACCCATATATTCCGAGCAATAAACATTCAGTCAAAAATGTATAGTATTACTGACACCTTAAACACCTGATTGCAAATAATAAAAAAAAAACCGAGCCTTTCCTCACCATGTGCTAATCCATGCTGCTTCTTTTAATTCCCCTTTTCAAATTGTAACTGTTTTGTTTTTAAAGTGCCAATAACAAGAGCGTTACGCACCATCTCTGTCGCAGGCAAGGCTAATATGCTGAATGAAGGAAAGCAAGATACAATTCATCTAATTTTGTGTAACCCATACACACACTCTAGTCTTGTGTTTTTCTCTTCTGTTCACAACACCTCACACAACCAAACGTTAAATTCTGCCTTCTATGTTTTTACCAAGCTTGCTGGCAGATCCTTCACAGTTCTCTGTCTCCATCAGAGGGCAGTATTGAACTGCGAGACTTGTGCCCACCTAAAATCTCCGCCAGATGACACTTCTTGCTCAGAAATGATATTGTAAATTTTGTGCAGGAAAAAGAAGAAACATGTTTTCTCAGCTGTTGTCACAGGCATGATAATGCGTCTCAGTAAAGCTGTCGCACCTACCTGTCATAGCTAAATAAGCATCTTCCACAACTGAGGCAGAACAAGGTATGCTTCATTTGTTTAGGCCCTTGTGAAGATGTTTTCATCAGGATACTGCTTGCTCAAAGAGGCCGTGGCTCCTCCCTGACATGCTGCGCACTTCGAGCCTGAGATGTGTGACTTGACCATGTTGATGGTTCATTACGCAACATGAATTCAGCAGAGCACGAAATGAAGTGAAGGGTGAGTAAGCCATGTTCACTTATTTTATGTTCACTTTTGCCATCACTGTGTTTAGAAGAAACTAAAGGCGGCTTCTACATGTAGAAATTATGATGATTTAGAGGGATTTGGATCACAGTAAAAGACCAACCAGGTTGGTTTTTGACTTCTTGAGCTCACGTGCCATTGTAATAACGCAACACGTAATGCAGCAAATATGTTCACTGTTCTTCGTTGCTACAATTTAAAAGGTAAGTCACCTGGTTGCCTTAAAATGCTCCCTAAAACTAAATGCACTAAGTTAGGATATGACACATTGTTTGTCATATCCTAACTTAACAAATGACAAAAATTATGAGTGGGGATAAACAGGAATGGGCTTGCTGTTTTTGGAAAATAATCAATGATGGAGTGGTGTGCACCAAGCAGAGTTCCCTCCCTGAAAGCTGATTGTTTTCCTATAACGGCACATCTTGAAGAGATTCAACCATGTTGCACCACATTTTTATTCATTAAATGAAAACAGTCATTTTCCTTCATTTGTTGTTCCAGTTAATGTTGGGATCCCTCACCCGCACCACTTTCTTTTCTACTTCCTGAAGTTGAAAAGAAAAACCAAAAGCTCTACATAGACACAAAACAAACGTCTGCTCCCAGAAAACTTCACCGTATTAGCGAGTGCGTTTTCATGTGGCATGTCCGCCACGCACGTCTCAGTATAGGTTGTTACTATAGAGACAATAATGTAGAAAAGTTAATCAATATCTTCTGACCAAAGAGAATTGAGAATTCAATGGAATATGTGGCGTGTAGGTATATATCAGTGTACGGAGTTATGTTCTTGCTACAGAATGAAGTCATTTCTTGTAAATGAGTCATATGCAATTCATTTGTAACACAAGTACAAATTAACTGAATATGCCCTCACTGTTCATAATTTGTAAAAGGATTTTTCTTTTTCTTTCAAGCCACTGCGCTCAATTATAGATAAATGCAACCGATTCATAAATTCTTGGCAAACTTCATTTCATTGCCTGAGCTGAAATCAGAGAATGTAAGTGACAGTTATAGTTATCGTTTCTAACCATAAAGCTGATTTTACATATTGGGCACGAGCCTAAAACCTACCCTATGATTGCATTTCTCATCAATGTTACGTCAGTGTGAAGATCTGGAAGCAATTAGCTTAGAATGTTCCAATGAGCCAAAAAGCCCAACCAAACAAAAAGAAAACCCTCAAGCTCGAAGGCCTCTCAAAATCAATTTTGTCACTTTACCCGCATGGAAAATGAAGCCATGTCAGCTTTTTGAGCCGTTCACTCAATATAGACGGCAAAATAATTCTGTTGCGTCTAATAGCTCCCTGACGCAACGTGTTGACGGGGCAATGTGAGAGAGGTTACATTTCTTCTGAACCCAATGAAGACTTCCATCAAACTCTATTCAACACAACTTCTTCCACAAAACAAGCAAGGGAAAAAAAAAAACTCCTAGAAAGTGGATAAAGTCATAAAAGTTTTTCACCACAAGAAAGAAATTTGACAGATCACTCACACAAGTTGTATTTTGTCTAACAATAAAGTTCAGCTACACGCTGGAAATTTGCCATCAAACCCATTGTTTTAAATAGTTTCTGACATGAATGTTTTTCATGGATTGGCACGTAGCCTAGGTGGTAGCACTTCCTCCGCAAGCACAAGGCACGTTGAAAGCTATCTCTTCACGCTCCATCTTCATGAACATAATGAGCACCACTCTGACTGCATCTTATTAGGAAACATCTATGCTGTTTGTTGTCGGTAATTAAAATGAGTGGGGGGGGCTGTGATGAATGTACTCCAGTGCAAATACAGTTCACCCCACAACTGACTGCTCATTTCCCTCCTCGTGCTCGCTAATGAAACGCTGCAATGATGTTTTTGAATCAGGCACCGGCGACATTTTTGAGGCTGTACCGCCTGTGGAGTGGGTGGTGGGTGGACTTGGGGGCTTGTTGGGTTGGGGGGCAGAAGTTGAAATAAAGACACAAAAAAAAACTTTGACAATTTCTACTTTAAAAACTAAGCTATGTTACATGGCACAGGTACCTGGAAGCCTAATGTTTTCCTAATGAGTGGCTCTTGGAAATAAGGAGGTGGAGTCACGTCTGTTTTGTAGTGCTATCCATTTCAGCTCTCAATTGGAACCTGACTGAATCGACCGCGTCGGATGCATCCTGTAACAAATGTGGTCAGTTGTGTTGAAACGAGGCTGCATCTTGACCACCGCGCAGGATTCATTAACAGAGATCATTTGTCAGCACAAACCTCCCGCTCAAAGCTGACCTCCAGTGCAGCTGTTTATAATTCAACTCTCACAACGCTAGACCACCCGAGTCATCATTTCCCCCGATTCGTCTGCAGCAGAATAAGCTATAATCAGTGACCTGCTGATAGGGAAGCTCCATCAATCTTCAACCCCTCTATCTTCCCTGAATCTACCACTTCGAGTGCAAATCTATAAGAATTCTCAAGTTAACTTGCATACCAAAATTACACATGGGTCTTGGTGTGACTGTGGATGTTTGCTGGACTTGTCACTCATATATGGTTTCAATTTATGCACATAATGTTTTAACATTGGACTTCTTAATATGAAAACAGTATGTTTTTAGGACCATAAAAAGATATGTTGAAAGAGAAACGAATTGGATGGGGATGAAATTATGTGGACCACAACAAATTACCAACATTAGTCCTTTATTGCAAAGCTATTGTTGGCAATTACAGCTTTGAGACGTCTGATAACAAGTAATTAGCTTTTTGCAGCATTATGGCTCAGTTTTGGCCCATTGCTCTTGGCAAATTGTCTTTAATTCCCCAAGTATTTGAGGATCTCTCTCATGGGCTCAGTTTCAAAATCCTTTACAAATTTTCAATGTGATTCAAGTCTGGAGATTGGCTAGGATTTCTTGAGTTATGCCGGCTGTATGTTTGGGGGCATGGTCTTCAGGACACGTCCATCTTCTCCTCAGTTTCTTAAGATGATGTGTATCAGATAGACGCAGTCATGTATCACGATGCTCCCATCACCATGCTTCACTGTAGACCTGGTGTCTTTGGGGTTTTAAGAGCAACCCTTCTTTCTGCAAACATGATTAGCTGAATCACTGCCAAAGGGCTCTATTTGAGTTTTATTAGCCCGGGATGTATTGTTTCAAACGTGGTCTGATTTTTGTAAATGCTTTTAGACAGGTTATCTCGCAACTCTTTTTGAGTGACTGGCGGCATCTCTATTAATGCGCCAACACGTTGTGAAATCTTTGTGCTCCACCATTCCTCAGACAGTTAGTTATGGCTCCATGAATTTTCCACTTGCATATTACTGTACCTGTTGTAATAACAGGGATATTGAAGGTCTTCGATACTGCTCTGTGGCCTTTTCCATTAGAGCACTGTTTAATAATGCTATCCTATTTATTTAATTTAAAAATAAATGTCAGAAAACAAATGTTTTAATTCTGGTAACATTATACTTTCATGTGAGGCTTTTTTAAAATTTTTTTATAAAGATCAAAATAAATGTGTAAAAAGGAAAAAAAAGAATCTTAATTATACAAATAACATTTTAATTAATTCCTTATTATACATGTTCCATATAATACTAAAGTGTTATTAGAATTTCTACAATTTCCGTGTGAATTTTCATGTCAGCCGCCCCATTAATCAGTTGCACTGCCACATCTCATTAATGAGCGTTGATCACACCGGGTATGTTCCTGACTCCTGCTGGTAAATTGCAAATTTCCAGGAGCTCTGCCTCTTGAGAATTCTCAAAAATAAATAAATAAATAACTAAATAAAAAATAAATTTCACTCCTCCTCACAGCTGAGTCGCACTCAGTTCATTACTGGTGACTGAGGAATCCGAGCTTCCAGCCCTTATCCTGCAGCTCGTAATTAATAATGTAAATAGATAGGAATCTCGTGCTCCAAGGGGTTCCACAGTGCCATAACATTTCCATTTCTACACCCCTCATGTGTGTCAGAGAATGCTTCAGACTGTGCTTTGCTTCTTTTTGTCTTAGCCAGCAGTTCGGAAAATGCCAAAACAATGGCCTTTAGAATAAATATTCAGCCAAGAGGGCTGTAAGAGGTCTGCTAAATTAGCTCCAAACCGTGGCCTCTGGCTCGCCTCTCCCAAGCATATCTGCTGCCTCATTAAAAAGATATGCTGTATGTTTTGCCGGATCAATTTGAGCAAATTTAAGGGGTTTTTTTTCCTTCTCTGTGCAGCCCACTCTTAGGATATATGAGGTAATAAGTATTTTTTGGTTGTACTGTCAAGGCTGCGAGTTTGGATATTAGTTTTTTAATTAGATAATGGGTGAAATATTGGGATGTTCCGTCATCATCGCAGTATTGCGTTATGGCCTCACTTCGGGCCACTACTCGAGGCTCATTCAGAGACTGGTCTTCTTTGCTAACGGCCCTCACGAGGAATAATCTGGACTCCTCTCCTTTTCCTGATGCCATCCATCAAATTATCTATCGATCCCCAGCATCTGAAAATTGGACAGGAACCTCTATCTAGACTGAGGCCTAACCTGTCTCTCAGGTTTAATGGGCAATATGAGATGATGAGGAGCTCTTCAGACAGACAATGTGAGTGGAACTATAGCAATAAAAATAATAAAGACAATGCTGCAGAATGATAACTGTGCGTTTTGTAGCTGGGTGGCAGAAATATTAACAAATCCAAGACTCCAAACATCATCTGCTTTATCAGCGTGGGATGTTACCACAGTCAGGTTTAAACAGGATGGGGTTAATCAAGTCTGTGACCTTCGGCTATGAAAAAAATGACAAACTTTCCTTTGGTGGAAACCTTGCTGGTAAAAGCACTGTTTTATACATGTCTCCTTGTAGAAAGCTTAAACGTTTATTAATGTTCTTTATGTGGAATGTCAGTCATACAAGTTGATAATCATACAGTGATTAAAAAAAATGCTAACATTAATTTTGCCTTGTCATTTTTGATTAATCTGTGACTCAAAACGGAGCAACTCTACACCTAATAAATTATTTGAAAGCGCATTAATAAGCAAATGACTTGTATACATGGAACAAATTAAAACCGCAGCAAAGGCTAAAGTGTCATTCTCATGCCTGATCAAATACAGGCCTTCCAAAACCAAAATACTGCATTTTTAATATTTACTAAAGAATTCCCAGACTTAATTATGCTTAACAGGTTGCAGTGCCCTGCTTTGAACTAACAGAAAATCTGGGCGTCCTTGTTATTCGTGAATCTTAGACAGCTTCTTACTTTTCTCTGCTAATAACTCTCTGCAAAATCATGTCGTGGTTCTCTTTTCTGTCCATGATGTGAAAATAAAAGTATACTTATGGGATATTTTTGTTTTTGGACCATGTTGAGAGAAGCTACCAAAACTGGATTGTGTGGGAGGTAATTTGGCTTTTTTTTTTTAAGGCTAATTTAGCTTTGTGTTTAATGTGAGGCTGCTGTTAACCAGTCTTGTGTCTCATTCAATTTGAATATGATGAGACTTGAAATTTTGGAGTGGAATGGTCAGATGAAAGTCCCCCTCAGAAACTGAAATACGTTGGCTTGCATACCAAGAACACCATCAGGATGGCATAAATGGTGGTCCCTTTGTACCAATTTTATAATGCACCAATTTACCAGCCCCCTGGAAATGCCACTATTTGCTATGCAGGGTGCCTGGTTTGAGCATGAGCTTGGGTTACTTGCTGTCTGTGTGGAATTTTGCATGTTCTCCTCATGTCCATGTGGGTTTCCTCTGAATTCTCCAGTTTCCTCCCATTGCCCAAAAACATCCTGTGAAATGACTTGGCCCTTAAGTGTGTCACATGGGTGCCCTGTGATGGACAAGTCCACCAAAGTGTATATTCCCAGTATTCCTGGGATTTCGATGTACCATGACCCTGACCAGGATAAAGGTCATGGAAGATGAATGAATGATCTGTAGGTGTCCATGTTTGTTTTTTTCCTCTGAAGATTCTCTGGATAACAGAATGTGGCATAGTGGGAAAGCTGCATCTTCCTAAAATATCAAAGCACCCCCAAGAAGTTCTCAGATTTTGACTTCTTTATGGAGAAGAACTGCCCCGGTTAAGAACTACTGTCTCAGAGACATGCGAGGCAGTTATTGCCTCAGTACAAGGCTCGTAATACTCGCCCCTTGCAATCCCATACGTAGCGTTTCTATCCGCATGAAGGTGACATATTCTCAGACACTCTGCGCCTTGAGCGTGCAGTGATTAATGATTTGCATTAAACTGCTGTGCACAGTGGAGACTACAAAACTTCGTCCTTAAGGTTTCCCTTATTTAATTCAGACATGCAAAATCAGAGGAGAATGCTTGAGAATCTCTGCCTCTGAATAAATTCATAGCTAACTACCGTTTTGGCTCAATTAGCAACCTGATGGAAAACGTGGTATCCTGAACTTGACAGCCTTACAAGCCACGCTAAAAAAAAAAACAACAAAAAAAATGCTGATTACAGCATGCTGAACAATAATTAAGATGTTATAATGGGCACCGTGCAGTTACGGTAGTCATTTCACAGCCATGTGGTGAGGACAGTGCTGCCTGGCAGTCTGTCATTCCTGAAGTAAAGAGCTGGAGAAGCCGTTTTCTCAACAGGTCCATCCCTGATCACTTCAATGCTATATCCTTGATAGTAATAATACGTATGCCATGTTTTTAACTACATTTCCAGCAGTTCTGCTATGAAAGACACCATTAGCTATGGTGCAGCTAGACATTGTGTCTGATAGTTTTTCTATTGAACCATAGTCTGAATTTGCTTCAGAGAAATACCCTGCTTTAACAACCAAGGACAAAGCATCAGTCAGTCTATGTATATAGTGAATGAGTCACTAATGGGTTTGAGACGTTGAACCGAGTTGCAGCGTCTGCTCAGCCCGATTGAATCCACCCTGTGAGTTTAAAAAGAGTACGCATCAGTTCACGAAGATGAATGAATGAACGGATGCTACCTGGATGCTCTGACGTTAAAGACCGTGGCCTTTCTGTACCCTGCACACATCTTATCTGACCTCCAGGATTAAAGAGTGATTGTTGTATCGCCCAGTCCTACCATTGACATATGGGTTTTGAACTTGAAACACATGCATCTCTATGCATTCTGTTCCCATCAAAACTCCCCCGTTAGGACCTCTTCAGTTCATTCTGACCTTCAGAGTTCTTTAACTAACATAAATACATGTGACTGGATAAACGTCAATAGATGATCTACTCCAGAAGCGGAGCTCGTCACGTTTAGAAAACTAGAGTTGATGAACTATAATGCAAGTCGACGAGCTATGCTATATCTTTTTTTTTTTTCTTTCTTCTTCTTCTTCAAGGGCTCAGCTCGGTCCAGTGAAATACTTTACTGGGTCCCTAGCTGATGAGCTCTGACATCAATAACACCTCAAGTGGCTTCCAACCTGGGACCTCTGGCCTCTCCATATGCCCTCGGCCTACTCTGGTCTGAATGCACGAATGCCGTTTATCAGGATGTTTGGTGCATTTGCAACTTCCCAGCCTGAAAGTTTATTCTGAAATATTTCAACGGGTTTAGCGATTCTGGTCCTAATTTGTAGTTAAGCAAGGATTATCATGAGAAGCCAGCAGACCTTAGTGGCACTGATGTCACAGGGGGACATTGCTTGTGCAGTTACTTTAATCGGTGGCCTTTAATAGGAGAAAAATCTTAAAAGTAAACACGTATGACACAGGTGCGCCAAGTTATGGCAGAGACTCATGCTACTAGCATGATGCCATTGATGCCGGAATTAGCATGTTGAAGTTTTTGGAGCCGACCTGCTTTCTTTAGAGATGTAGAGATGAAGATAGGGTGCCACAATTCCCTCTGGCACCACTATCAGCAGCTGAACGTTAACCAAAGGGGGGGGGGGGGGGGGTTTGGGACCCCAAGAACTAAAAAATATCAGCTTGGATGGCATTGGAGGTCATGTTAATTATAAAATTCCAAATTTAATATGGAAGTCCTTCAGGGAGGATTTTTTGCCTGTAATAATAACCTAATAAATTTTATATTAACCTAATTCAAGTTTAGTTTCTCGCTCTTTCTTTAACATATATACTATGCATCCACACACACACACACACACACACACACACACACACACACACACACACACACAAATGAGCCCGCATTGACTCAGTGCCAGGAGACAGTGCTGCTGCCAAGAGATGGCAAATCAGCAGTGGACACTTGGGTTGGAATCATGCATCTTCGAGCAAACAGCCGTGACTGTTTTTCTCCACCGGCACGATAGCTAAGGGTCAGAACAGGATGTGCAGCTGAAACTGCAGATTGTTTTGACTTTTTCTTGTTAAGGAAAACTTCTTTCCAGTGCCTAGAACTTCCACCCGAAAAGGAAAATAGTTTTAATAATGCATCAGCCATTAATCAAACGTGCGCTTCTTTGGCAGTCATGCACGTTATTGGGTTGAAAGCAGTGCACCTCGTTTATATACCGACTTCCCTTTGTTTTGTTTTGGGTTTTTTTTTTCCCGCAGAATTAACAAGCTCTCAAAATTTAAACCGAGTAATTGACTTTTGCACCTTCGCTGAGGATCAGAGCGATAATGGATCACTCGAAGGTGCTTTAAACCGTACCAACGCAGACGGGAAAAATACATATGAGTCTATCGGCGTCGGCCTCGGAAGTGATTTATGCGCAATCTGAGGCTGAAGCGAATAGAGTAGGGCGCAGAGGTGCTACACCTAATTCATTCGTTGCTCATTCCTCACCACCTCCCGCCCATGTGTACTTACCGCCCTGCAAGGCGCCTTTACTGGTTCGAGCGGTTCATTAAGAATGTGCGAGTGATGAATGAGTTCCACAACAGGTTTTGCTCATTTGGAGGTTAGGGGCTTATTGATTTCGCTGCGCCGTGCCTGTACGAGGCATCGGCATGAATCAGTGTGCGCGATGATGCTCTCCTGTTTATCATCAAACGATCTGTGGAGCCCTACAGCAGAATGTAACCTGCCTATATGTGCTTCCTAATCCTTTGGAGCTTAAACTGAATGACATTTTATTGATTTATTTAGTTATCTCTTTTTTTTCTTCTTTTTGGTTTTTTGTTTTTTTTGGGGGAGGGGATAACTTTTCCATGCCATACATTTTCTAGACGTTCAACACTGACAACTATTTACAATTTCCATGAATTATCAATGGGGAATTTGACAATATAAAATATGTATTATAGCATTTATTGTATTGCAATATTTATGCCTCAGTAACACATTACAGCTTACCTCTGTGTGCACTGGAGAGATCTCCTATTACAAACAACGCCTCCATTTCAGAAAATCCTAGGCTGACAGTGGATATAAAAAAATATTCCCAAAACAGGGGCTGCTCACTGTATCAACACTTGGTTATAATGAAGTGCGTTTGCCCGTCTCTCAGATGCTCTCATGAGATTGGGCAAAATAATATTTCTGATCAGAGAATTTTGAATGAAGCAGTCACCTCGGGGCTTTATGGCTGATTGGGTATGAAACATCCTTTCAATGAACACCTAAAAAAAAAATTACCTAAATTTATTATACAGAATTAATTTAGGCACTTTGAGTCCAACTGATGTCTTGTGCATTGCATGTAATTGTAATGGGCACACTGAAGTCAAATTGAATTTATTCAATAGAGTTGTTTATTTGTTTTCAATGCATTAATATTAATGCAGTATCAACATAAGGTGCGAATACGAAACCCAGCATAAAGCTCGACTTAAAATAAAATTGATGTAAGCCACATTGGCTACCAGTTAAACCTATGGACACACTAGACATAAATGAATATATATCTTTAATTGTCTTGAATGGATTTTGATAAATGCTTATGGTGGAAATTTGATATTTGTGCTGAAACCTTGAGGATCAGCCAATACCCAGCCAGTAGTGTCAACTTTAAGACATCTATGAAGCCTTAAGACAAAAAATGCCAACATTGTAAAAACAATAAAGCTATCCGTTTATTTAAAAAAAAAAAGCCTTAATTATTAGCACTTGGTAGTCAAATTTTTCATATTTTATTGAAAAGAATAGCTACAGCAGGGGTCTCCAATGCGTCGCTCGCGAGCTACCAGTCACTCGCCGCCCCCTTATGAGTAGCTTGCCAAAGGCTGAGCAAATGCTTAATTTTAAACAGAGATTTTCATAAAACACAAATTTCATTGGTCACTTGGTGAGCCAATCCTAATTCACAGTTAT
>JAQMCW010000017.1:11226724-11238989 GCA_030068335.1 Chrysichthys cranchii | reverse complement strand
CCCCCCCCCCCCCCCCCCCCCCCCCCCCCCCCCCCCCCCCCCCCCCCCCCCCCCCCCCCAACAAGTCAATGAGAAATTGTTCCCTGTGTCTTTCTGAATAGTAAAGTAATAATAAAATTGACTTCTAGAAAAATACATAGTCTGGGGTTTGAAGATCAGAACAGGGAATGTGTTTGTGACCACTGGGTGTAAAATGAAGCTGTGATCTGGTTTGACTGTCCCACCATAGCAGTGCACAGCAGTGTGTGTGTGTGTGTGTGTGTGTGTGTGTGTGTGTGTTAGGGGTCTTCTCCCTGAAACAGCTGCTGTGCCTACCGCTTCAGATGCACCATTAACACTTCAAGCTGTGAGTGGGGAATGAAATTAACTTATTGATCTTTGCTTTAATGAAGCTATTAGGCATAAAGAAGGAAATGGAGAGAGGAAGACAGCAGAGGAGAAAGAGAGAGAGAGAGAGCTAGTGAGGGGAAAGCTGAAGTAGCCTGGCATTAAACACGCCAGGCATTCAGTGTTTTTCTGGGTTTTTTTTTTTTTAAAGAAATGGGATCTTACTCCGTCTCGGTGACTGGTTCTTACTTGGAGAGCGGGTTGTTGTTTGCATTCAAATGTTGCAGGCTCCGGTAGCACTTTTAACAGTTTATCCCTCTCCTCTGCAGCATGACTTGTAATCCACCTGATTTCACATAAATAGGATTTTCGCTCCGAACTTGAGATTGTCTTTATTACCTCTCGGGCTCCTTGTCCCTCTACATTAGAGTCATGTTTAAATCTGCCACAGTGCCGTCACTTTATGCAGTCCCACACGTATCGCGTGAAATAAAGCGAATAGAGAATGGATACGATTCTCTATTTGAGCTTTGGTTGTACTTTTATACTGCTATTACCACAACATTATCATACCTTGCTGTCCTTGACTACCTCTTGGAACATATGAGCTGGCTTTAACGACTGAATCCACAATAAATGCAACCATCTGCCAAAATCTATCTGGCACTCGAAGGCAAATGCTGCTTGGTTTTCTCTCAACGCACCTAGACTATATCTAATCCGACGTCTTTGTCTGCTTTGCCTCCAGTTAGTTACTTCTTTTGGTATTTTTTCTTCTTTTGTTTTCTCCCCCCACTGCTACAGATAAGCAGAAAATCTGCTACTTCATGGCCATTACCCCCCCCCACAATCCTCTGGGCTGTTTTGCACCTCCTAATAAAGCAGTTGTAAACCTCTCTCGCTGATTTGATGCAATTAGGTTATAGTTATTATGGTGGCAGTATTGTTCAGGGTGGACGAGTTCAGTTGATGCCCGTGGCCATAGATTTGGTTATAGAAAGAAATTAAGTCCTGCATTTGCTTCGCAACGAGCAGATTTATAGTTTATATATGTCCGTCTATGACGTACAGAGGAAATAGGAGTCAATTAATTTGCACTTTTTTTCCCCCTGCAAGAACTTTTGTTGCACTTGATGTTTCTAAAGCACAAAATCTGTATTAGATCTTTCCACACAGGAAACCCTGCTTACTGTCAGCAGCGTGATGGCTCTATTCCAACCATGAACTCCATTGATAAACGAGAAGGTGAATCCTCCTACGAGTATATAATGCTCAGTTTTGGCCTTAATAATACACCAGAGGCTAAAGGCATTAAGTTCAGTGACCAGTTCATGAATTTGTCAGTGTTCAGTTATACACTACGGCCTGCACCTCTGCACTGGTGTCATGGAATAAATGTTTTTGATTGTGCATGGCTCTGAAAACCAATAAACACCACCAACCTAGAAGACTAGAAGTGTGAAGCAAATTTGTACCCATAAAACTTCAAGTGGTCTTTTTTTTTTTTTACTAGTAGACTTTTTAATAGGCTCTTACCTATTAATTATTGCTTGCCTATTAAAATGTAAAAGGATAGACAATCATGGATATGTATTATTAATGAAGAATTGCACCACTCTTTCACAGTGCTTTAAGTTGTGTACATTGCAATAGAATGCACACAGGCAGCAGTTTGAAAACATGCAGTGGTTGGCTTTGCGATTCTTGGCAGAAGCACGTGCTTGCCTTAACCCTGGGTGGTTGCTGTTATGTGACAGAGCTAGCGAGCGTGTTTTGTTGGAAACTGAAAAATGACCAAATTAAGAGAAATCCATCCCAAGATAAACCACTCCAAGAATACCATTATCCCAAAAACTGGTCTTAAATCATGCGGAACCTAAGGGCTGAAACTTAGTTAGGTTCCTAGTCCAATAAACACACAAAAAGCAACCTTTCGTCAACCTTAAAATCTGCTCAATCAATAGAGTTTCGGCTGAGCCTTTATTTTGGACCATTTCCCCACCAGCGAGGTCCAAGTCGGTACGAAATGCATTATGTTTCCTTTAACTGACACAGGGAGAGAGTCCTCAACTCTGATTGTATTGAGAAGTAAATCAATGTGTCATTTCTGCTCGGCAACTAAAGGGCAAGGCCTTGTCGGGAGAAATGTCAACTGTTGTATCAGCAGCCCGCGAGATCAGATTTAGCTGACGAACGAGGCATTACCTAACTGTTAAAAACGTCAGAATCGATCCTGATTAAACATTGATGAATTAACACATTGGGGTTGTTTGAGGACAGGGCTAGCGCTTTAAGAGTTGTTAACTAATCCCACGGCGCTGTTGAGCTCTTGAATCTGATTGGTCAGAAGGTGTTAATTGCCTTTCTTCCACAATGTATAAGAGTAACTCTAACAGTAGGTTCCCTCAGAGGGTTATGTTAAACAACTAAACACGGGGACTTGTATGGCGGAGGTGCCTTATGATTTAAACCTAATGATAAATGAATTTCAATAAAGTGCTGTTATTGGAGCATTTTTGGAAGAAGTCTCCAGTGTCAGTGCTTCATGATAGAAGTTTCCCCACCATGGGAAGGTCTTCATGATGGAGAATGGATGGATAAAAGGAAGCAATTTGTTTCACAGATGCTCCAGAACACTGAATGTAGCCATAAATGGATACAAAAGTATGATGTGTAATGAATTTAAAAAAACAAAAACAAAAAAACCACAAAACTGTAACTGATGTTGAATTGCTGTGGTGCATGAGGAAATTATCTATAAACTTCAGCATGTTAAGAGTAAATGCACTTCATGTAGAGCAACATCACTCCAAACCATCATTAATTATTTTTCTATAATGGCACATCCTCAAGACTACCAGTCCTTAAATATGGTCCATGATGATGTACTGAATTAAAAACAGGAATGTGGAATGTTTGCTACATCACTGTTCAGATACACAACAGACATTTTTGCTCTAAATGGCTTAAGCATTTCCTTCATTTACTGTACTTGGGCACAGTTAATTGCCACCTGTAGCAAAATGGTTGGCCAGACATCCTTTACAATTCCTTCTGAAACATTTTCTAGCAGCCAGAAATCTGTTCGCACTGTGAATTAGCACCAAGCTGAGTCACAGCACGAGATCTTTGTACCTCGCAAGCCATTTCTTGCCAATTATCAAGACAAGATTCTCTCTTAACCTGAGAACAAACGGAGGTCTTTCTGAGGATTTTCTCTTAAAATAGAAGATACGTGTGCTCTTGTTCCTTTGCAATGTCAAGAAATTCTAGGATTTTATTTTTTCACTGAAATAATCGGAACAAACCTCAATAAGGTATGTTATACAAGAACACCGTCGAGTGTGCCAATCTTCTAAATCTTCTCATATCTTCTTATTTTCCAAATGCAGTGAACGTGTGCCTCAAGTGACGCACCTTTAAAAACCACTCATCGCTCTTTGGAAGAACTCTCCGGATTGATACTGTATTTATTCCCGATGTCACGCTGTTCCGTGGAAAATAATAGTGTCCTTTAAGTCAGAGGACCCACACACTCCATCCCCCCGCTTTAATGATAAACCTGGCCGCTAATATGAGCCTACAGATGAAATATGGAGTTCTCGGAAGAGTTAAACAAACAGTGCTGAAGTCTACCGTGATAAATGTGCAGCAAGGAACATTACCCCTGCAAAACAAATTGCATTTAGATCTGCTGCATGATGAATTAATTCCGACCAAAGGCGAGCACTAGAGCTCCAAAGGAAGAGTCACTATATATTATCTAGCTTTTGTTGTGTGGTGAGCGGACGTGCAGCTAGTTTCTGAAGTTGTTCTTTTTCTTCCAAAAATAAATAAATAAAAATAACGTAGTGTTAATGTTTATCGTTTGAAGCAACTAAGGACGAGGATTACACTCATCATCATCTGTGATGGAGTTTGTGGAGTGCCTAATATGACATGGTGGTTATTTTATAATAAGGTGTGGCTATGAGATACCGAGGTAACAAATGGTCTTATTAAATAGGAACTATCTTGTTTGGCGTACATTCCAACACATTAACTGAAACTACAAATGGACTGTAAAAAAAAAAAAAAAAAAAAAAAGTACAAGTTGTCTTTCCTTGATAAATGAAAAAAAGGAAATTTGCAGTGGCAAATTGCTGTGGTATAACAACATAATAAAATACTTCATGGCCTTGATGGTACAGGAAAATCATCGTCAGGGTGGTAAAAGTGACCCCATTGTATGACAAGCCACTGAATCCTTGATTCTTTTCCTATAACCGCACATCCTGCAATGTTTTATTCCTTCCCCGTTGTGTGAAATGAAAAACACCCCAACGTTCCCGGTGATATTTGGTGTGACCATGAGGAAAAAATCCAGACTTGACTCATGTACGTCTCGCGTCGTTCCAAGATGGACGTAATGCGCACTAATGTTAAAAATCTCCAAGCTTTGGTTGCTGTGGTCTAATTCTGGTCTAAATCTAATGACTCATTGAGCTCACTCTTTTGAAAACTACAAGAATTCTTGATACAAGTTGAGTACAAGTTAAGTGCTTTGTGGCCACCAAATAGATCTTGAGATATTTGTGGCTTCAGTAGATTAATTTGGGCTTAACCCTAAAGAGACCGTGTGGCGCACTGGTGCTCCACTTACCACATGACTTTAAACGTAAACGGTTCATTCAGCGACCCCAAGGATTTTGTGAATGATTTTTGCACTTTGTGCTGAAAGGTTTGACTTCAGTTGTCAGCTAGAACTTGGTTTGGTCCGTTTACCTCATGTGTAACTTAACAAATACGTGTTACTTTGTCACCATGTGACATCAGTGTCTTTGTAGAAATAAACAAAGTCTAAATCTAATCAAATGTCTAAAACTTAATAGAATGTAATAGGAGTTTCAACTTGAAGCCAGCTTCTCTGGAACCACCACCAAGTCACTGAGATCCTTTTTTTTGTTAACGTGGAAATTAGGATATTGTATGCATTGTGCTGCTGCCATATGATAGGCTGATTGGATAATTAATGAAGAAGCAGGTGTACACGTGTTCTTAATAAAGTGGCCTGTAAGTTCATTGCATGTTAAACTGGGCCATAAGCAAAACTGAACAAAATATCAATTTGCATATTCCTTCTTTCTACATACACGTCCATATCCTGCACTTGTATGTGGTACTCGAATTGATGCGAAAGCACTTTACAGCTTGAGAAAAGACTGTCACCAGCCGAACGTAGTCACCAACCCAGAAACGAGCCTTCCTTGTATTTGAATTTCAAGGCTGGGCTTTATTGGCTGGCAAATTACTCCTGGCTGAATGGCGCACGCTCGCAAGCTTCATTTTCTCCCCGAAAAGCCTTCTTATATATCTCACCGAGAGATAAGACGCTCCAATCGGGATTGGACAAGGTTGAATGATGGAGCTTATCCTGATATGTGCCTTTCATACAGCTAATGTCACAGCGTGCACAGTAAAGAGAAACAAATGGCCTCTGGAGAGAAGGGAAGTTTGGCACGCCACCATGAGCCACCAGCTGGAGAACGCCTCTTGTGTGCGCTTAATCTCACATTACAGATTCCTTCAGCTTGCTTGCGTGAGAACTTCCTTTGATTAAACTGTCCTGTTCCACGCATGGGAGATTTAAACATAAGCCCACTGATTCAGAATTAGTTTAATGTCAGTACTCTTAGGAGTCTATCATCATTTCCCTTTGTTTCCCCCCCCTGGAAATCCTTTTTTTTGTTACGCAATCATGGAAAGAAGAACCAAACAAATGATCAACTGCAACAGGGAAACTAGAACAACCATTATCCAGCAGTGCTTCAAAGCCTTGTTTAACCTTTGTGAACGATGTTAAGGAAAGCATAATCACAGTTTTGTAATACAGTGGTACCTCTGGTCACGACCAGAATTCGGTCCAAAACTCTGGTCGTGACCTGAACCTAATTTCCCCATTGGATTGTATGTAGATACGATTAGTCTGTTCCCTACCCTGCAAACTGTATGTAAACATTGGGGTTTTTGTTTGTTTGTGGGGTTTTCTTTTTTTTAAGATTTTTAAGCAAAAATAGTTAATTATACCATAGAATCCACAGTGTAATTGTAAATTAAATCTGAAAACCTGGAATAACACTGAAAAAAACCTTGAACTTTGACTTAGACTTGGACTTCTTGTACTATGCAGCAAGATCAGCAACATGAATGCCACACTCATACGTTTCAATAATTCCCTTCTATTTAAAGTTTCTTTAAAACCTTCTTCTCACCAACATTACCACGCTTCAGTTGCTTAGAGGCAATGGTTAAGTGCAAAATTAATGTAAAAACACCCAAAATACAGCACGAAGAGTTCATAGCGAATGAACGCACGTCTAACCGAGACCGATTACAAGGCGTGGCTAAACACATGCGTCTTTGTTAGGTATACGGCAACAACAGAAAATGGGAAAACACTGGCGCATATGAAGCAGAAGGGGAAGATGGCTGGGGCTGTGTTTGTGTTTGTTCGGCACCCGAATGTGCGGTCATGACCAGGTGCAAAATTTTTTGCAATTTTTTTGGTCGGGGAACCGATTTGTTCGTGTTCAGAAGCGTTCGTGACCAGAGTTTCTACTGTGCTTTTGACTCTTCTTTCTCCTCCCTCCATTTCCCTATAATTCCACGTTTATATTATCCTGAGATGAATTTTCTGCATGTACCTCAGACTTGTTTAATATTTAACATCGAGGAAGTTGATCTAAAATCCTAACAAATCTAAACTTCAACACAGATAGCAGCAAAATACATACCCCCCACCCCCTTCTTTTTAACCCACATCGCAATTCACTTTGTGCTAATCAAAGCACTTTGCATTGCTAGTTGCAAGCTATTAGTATTCAGCCAATTCATATCATTAGAGCTATTATCATGCTAGCTTACACCAGGATAATTTCTGTTAAGCAAGTTGAATGCTAATAGCTAGCTGACAAAATACAAGCTGCCTTGATAAATGAAGTGGACACAGAAGTATCTTCATGCCTCATTGCTCAGATATTAGCTAGCTAGCAGGCTAGCTCTTAGGATTCAGCTAATGTGTACGGACAGAGCTATTTTCATGCTAGTTCACATTTGAGCGATGACGGGTAGGGCTGGGTAGCCAAGTTAACGGATTCAAAATTTGGTTTCTTGATGAAAGCAACTGAAATGGAGTATAATTTGAGGTGGACTTTATTTTTGTACTTTTACTTTTGTATTTAAAATATACTTTTACGTTTGAATTTGAAGCTGTTCTGGCATGTCTAAGTGTATTTGAAGAGTTTTTTTTAGACGTACCGATAATTGTAGTGTTATTGAACTTGAATGAATATCCTAATATTTCATGTTTACTTATATTTGTAAGGTTTTAAAGGGATTTTTTTTAAAAATACAGTGGTACCTTGGTAAGTGATGCTAATTGGTTCCAGAGGTGACGTCAAATACCATATAAGAAATAATGTAAATCAAAATACTTGGTTCCCTGCTTCCCAAAATTCCCGATATTGTACACTGTGTTTTGGACATTTCACTCATAATTGACAATCCTATCAAACATGAACATAAACTAAACCTATTAAACATTGTTCTGAATAAAAGTTGAGATCGCAGATCTTGGAATTTCATATTCATCGGCGAGATTAGTCACGCGCACACCACTTTCATATTTAGCCCAGATTTCTTTTTGAACCTAAATGGTTGTTCTCATGGCTTTTCTCCCAGTGCTGCCTGAACTCCCTTTCTTGCTAGACAGGGTTACCTTATTTAACCATGAAACACTAAACAAAAAACGCCTGGTTTTATGGAGTAGTTACTCACACATGATGCTTACACTACGAATGCGACGCTCTGTCTGATTCGGCTTTGTTTACGCCGGGCGTATGGCATATGAAATGGCGACGTGATAATAATAAAGTAGTTCCTATAAAGTTGTTATTAACAGTAAAAAAAAAAAAAAAAAAGACACATACTTTACAAAACTGAGTCTTTTTGGTAGGAAGTTATTTTTAACATTTGATTCGGATTTTTCTTTGAAATATTGATATTTGTTGAAATCTGTGGAAGTCGTGAAAAATCTTGTAAAACCATGAAAAACATTGAATACTATGTCGATTTCCGAGGGGAAAAAATGTGACTAAATGGTGACGAATACCAATTTCGTCGAATATTGAGGACGTTGAATACCAAGGTACCACTGTATATAATTTTGTCCTAATGTAATCTAAAGCAAGCACAGGGTTTGGAAATGGAGTTTGGAAATGGGGCTTGTGCGGTAAAATCACAGTGCATGACCCTGCATGCTGTTATAGAAAAATATGATGCAGTTACCACTCTGAAGTTGATTATTTGTTCTGCTTTATTACACGAATACATCTTTTTATTTATCAAAGAATGGCGTTTAATGTTGTGGAACGTCCATGAAACAAGTTAGTTCCTGTTAACGGTAATGTTGTAATGTCATTATTTTCCTTTCACTGAAGTTAATAAGACAAAGAAAAAACCCCACACAGTTTGCTGTTGCTGCTGGGAACCACAAAGTCTTACCCTAAACCAGCTTTACCTCTGCCTTTTACAACGCGCCAACACTGGAGACTCCTTCCATTCATGCTAAATAAATCACTTTAAGAAAACTTCACTTCAACTTCACTTCAACATACTACTAAAAGAAAAGTAAACTAGCCACAGTTCAATGAAGAAGTTCTAAAACTGTACTAATATTCGCCATATTTTCCGTAATCTTTCCCAAACCTCAGTTAATAGTTAATAAAGTTGTAGCTGTTTTCAGAATTCGCATCATGTTGTCCCCCCCCACCCACACAACTGGCACAACAAACGTCTCTATAATCGTAGCTCAGTGCAGTGGCTTTACTCAATACAGACCTACCTGCAGAATACCAATACTGTATCTGATGCTTTTTTCCCTGCACATAAAAGTGCTATGAATATAAAAATGTGGACAAGAAGTGGACTCTTGCTGTTCTTGAACTGACGTTAACTCTTAATTAAGACCTTACGCATACATTCTTTCATCCCAACCTCATTCAGTGAAATGGCACCACCACCACATCATTTTTTCCCCTCTTACTGATTCACCGCCTCAGTGTACACACTCGTAAGGCTCATAATGAACTTTCTACCAAAGTACACCAGCTATTACTTTTCTCATTGTGTAAAATGTTTAACTTAAAAATGGCTTTTTTTTTCTTTCTTTCCTTCTTTCTTTCTTTCTTTTTTTTTTTTTTTTACTTTCCATCCCTGTTCCTACCAAGTGACCTGGTTATCAATCATCCACATGTAATTAGTCATGCCGAATTCACATTTGCACTTGTTTTCAAGTAAAACCTCAGTTAAATGAGGCAGTGTTAATGTTATTGTGCTACGTGTTGCCTTTGTGCTTTACGGTTATTTGTTTCTTGCTGTTCCTTAATGGCTGGTACAGACCTGTTTCTGTAATCAAGAGAAGTTCTCCTGGGATAGCACTCAAATTAACTCAGTAATTACCCACAACTAATTCTCAATGTGACACCGCGAGCGGTTTCCACACTCCCCTTCATTTCCTCTTCATTTCCTTGGGTGACAGATATGGGTGTCAGTGGATTGTCTTCGAGTGAATGCCGTCCGTTTGCTTGGCTACTCGGATCAGATATAAATGTATTGCTGACTTGGTTGGGGCGCGTCTAATTGTGGCCTATCGGAGACACTTGCGTCATATTGCTTGGTAGAAAACCTCATTAAAGGTTCATATTCCAGTAATGCGCATGCATTTGGACTGCACAGCCGATTCTGTTAATGACATGTCAAATGGAAACGAGATAAAAGTTCCTGAGGCTCTGTTTTGGCAACTCGCCTCATATGGTCTTTCCAGTGCAGAGCCATTATACACGTATCATCGCATTTTAAAGCAGATTTAAGTGATTTTTGGCAAACTTCTCCCAGGCGTAGCGATCAAAAGAATCCACCCTCTCATTTCAGTCCAACACTCTATATCGAGTCCTGCCTACAGAACCACTCCAGAGAGACACAGTGCAGAATCATGAGTGAGAAAGTGTCCGTGTTGACGCAGGCTTTCGTTCAAATAGGGCACTGATCGAATGTGGTGAATAAGTAATACGTAAAAGTAATAAACCAATCTGTGTCCTGTTGTTACGGGAAAATAATCTTAGGGTGATAAAATTCACACCCCATCCTGTCTTTAATCATTTTCAGCAACCTCTCAGTATACCTGTACATACTTTATTCCTTGTTCACTGATATATTTGCAAATAATAATCTCATCTTTGAGTAAATAACTGACTGAAGATTCCAGCAGAGCACGTTCGTTCTTTTCCCCAACATGTATTTTAGTGATAATCATCAGGATGTAAAAACAGTTTAACTTTACCATCCTAAGGCGAACAAAAAAAGAGACTATGGCAGCTTTAATTAACGCAAGGTATGAGAGAGAGAATTAGAGAAGACAGGAAATGCACCGGCAGGTCTGAATAATTAGGAGGTGCTATTAATATGCAAGACTAGCAGAGTCTTAGGTAACAGGCAGCCGGTGTAATGATGCGTAATGATGTCGCAAAGCCAGCAAAGCACTTGATAAATCCTCGTTAACGGAGGTATTGTTTGCACCTAAAGGGAAGGGTTTTAATTCAGCGGCTAATAAACGTCTTACTAAAGACCTGATTGTAGTTTATAGGACCTGCCATGTGTTATAAAGGAGCAGCATAATTTGTGAACCTCTCCAATGAAAAACAACAAATTTTGAGTAGGTGCACCTGGGGCATTGGCTCTCGCTGTATATCAAATATGTCCTTTTATATACAATTAGCGTACAGGTATGTTTCTTGGTAGATCCTGGATATTTGCATGATTGGAAACATAAATGACAAATGTGAATGTATCTGAAATGACTTTCATTTATTGATCTAATTGGTACCATATATACAATGATCTGGCGCACATTATTAACAGCATGTTAGACCGTACTAATAAATAACCACCAGTTTGTACAGGTTATACTGTACATCATTCCTAAGAAAATTCACTTTTTTTTGTTTCATGTTTGGTCTCTGTGCAGGCTACTTGAGATCTTCCACTCCAACCTTGGCAAACCATGTCTTCATGGACCTCACGCTGTGCACACTAGCATTGTCATACTGAAAGAGTTTTGGACTTTTTAGTTTCAATGAAAGCGATGAAAGTTATGTCATACAATGCCGTCCTACACAACTGTGTACTTTGAACTTTATGGCAACACCTTGGTGAAGAACCATATACACTGGGGAACTACCTACAGTTTCCTAAATATCAAGGTCACTACGTAGTCCTATGTGTAAATGATCCAAACAGGAGTAAAAGAGTAGGATTTTATACATATGTCATGAGTTACATACATGCAGAAGGACAGTATAAGAAACATAAATGAGATATTTGAAAAAGACACTGATCAAAATTAGAGGACAGCAATGACTGGAGCATGAAGAAAGATCACAACTAAATTTTCTGAAGGTTACAGCAGTGAAAAATGAACAGGAAGTGTATAGGCCGGGGCTTTGAATGACTTCAGCACATCTGCGGCCACAGGACATCACTAGTGTCTCACACAGCTCTGGGGTGATTTTGATCCACACTTCTTGCAGTCTCCTCCACAGTTCAGTGACTGTAGTGGGTTTCTTAGCCAGAACTTTGACACCAAGGACTTTCCAGAGATTTCCTATTTCGGTTTAGATCAGGACTCTGGGCTGGCCATTTCATCATTTCAATGTTTTCAGTTCCAAGGAACTGCTTTACCTGTTTTGCTGTGTGACAGGGGACATTGTCCTGCATGAACATTGCTGGATGATTGGGTGATGAACGCAGGGAAGAAACCACATGTTGAAGGTTCTGATAAACATCTGCATTCACTCTGCCATGTAGCTGTATAAGAGGCCCAACTCCTGCTGCAGAAAACATT
>JAQMCW010000017.1:11094333-11104578 GCA_030068335.1 Chrysichthys cranchii | reverse complement strand
TTTTGCAATTGGACTTTATTTTATTTATTATTATATATTTATGTTTACTTTTGTCATGATGGAGGTGAAATGTTGTGCTTTGGCCCTTGAATTTTGTTCAGCATAAAATGAACACATGAAAATTGCAACCACTTGATTTTTTTAAAATTAATCGTTAAGATTAATCGATTAGTCGAAAAATCGGTCGTTAGAAAATTAGTCGTTAGTGGCAGCACTACACGTCACAGTGATGTTGCACATTGTGTTTCAGTTTACATACAGTATACATATGTACATTTTTTGTGTGGATTTTTTTGTACAAAAGACAATAGTGAAATGTTTTTTGTTTTCTGGTTGTTGTAACCACTTGTTTTCTTGGCTTACTTCTTCACTGAGGACTTGTAAATAAAAAACTAACAGCTTGGGCACGTAATCTCACGTCTTAGGAGTCTGGTCTTAGGAGTCCAGGCTAGTGATTTGTCCACTCCTGCATTCTCTGAAGGCTTATGTGTTGCTGATCCCTGCATGGTTTAGCCTGTGATTTTCTCATTTCCATCATGATTTATATATGCATGTATAGTCCAGGTCTAGTAGCATGTCTAGTTCATAACCTAAGTTGGGTTATGTTGGGCTGTGATCATTGAATGAGTTCTATCTGTACTGCTCCCATTCAAATGAGTTGCATCTGCTAAGCAGAATCCAGGCTGAGTGTGAATTAAGTCACACTTGGGCCTTCTTTGTCGATATCCTCAGGATGAAACAACCCCTGTGGCGGTTGTGTTGGCCAGCAGAGCAGAATGGACCACTGTGGCCTAAGCAGTCGACATGACTCATTAGTCTTGTCTGTTGGGCTTCCCGACTGTTGCTTGGCTGCTTTTGAAAAATCTTCCAGCTCACACTAGTGATGAATAGTACAGGGCTTGGAGCTACTAAGTGCCATACCAGTGCATATACAGTCTGACCGGATGCAACAGAAACAGTAGTGGGCTGGAAGTATTTTGTTATTTTAAGTAATGAAAACATTTATTCAACTGGTTATCATGCGGATCACATGTTTAGTGATATAACAGGAGATTGTCTCTCTCCAGCTGTTGCATATGCCTTTAGAAGGATTGTACATCAGAGTTTTGCAGAGCTCAAAAATAACATGTTTTCCAAAGAAAGCAGACACGTACAGTCACTGGTTTTTATATCAGTAAGATTTTTTTCCTCTTAGGTGTTTGATGACCACTGTATCCAAGACAATCATAAAAGGAAGTTGCTATGCTTATGGCTACCAATGGATAAGGGTTTCCAGATGGGTAGTTCCCAGTGGATTACCAAGGTGGATGAGGGATGAGGCTGTAAAAAAAAAAAAAAAGGAATGGTTGCTTCGTCGGTAGTGCCTCGGTATATGCTTCTTCAACTGTGGAATGGGGTTCTTGTCCACACTGACGTGCTCCATGCACTGAGAAGCGTAATAAATCCAGTAAAATCCTTTGTTCTGAATGGTGGAAAAGCACAGTTACCTTTCTTCAGGCTCTTTTGCCTTTTTTTTTTTTTTTTATAGATGCTTCCCAAACCCTTCACAGTATTTTAGAATAAGAGAAGAATTTTGAGGAACTTCAGAAACAAAAAGTGATTGCTAAGAGGAACGTGTAAGAGACACGGCCATACATGGCTTTGGTAATGTCAGCGGTAATGTTTCATTAGCCAGTATTGTACAGCAACTTGCTTAGGCTTGAATTCATTTTTAAAACGGGCACATGAGCACTTCCAACTTCTGCACTGGTTCAATTTGGGGTGTTTCCCTATAGTAGTCCATGCAGCATTTATAGTGCAATAACAGTGGTTAACAAAGGAAAAAAAAGATTTTCTAACTGGACTCACTTCTGTGTATCGTCAGTGACTGCATTCTAACTAGAGTGCTGTTCGGGCCTCTTATTTCTATCCGAACCCGACTCGTACCCGACAGAGCAGTGACCGAACCCGACATGCATTTATATGTTTCTGTCCGAACCCGACCCGAACCCTATTAGAATTCTAATGTTTGGTCGAAACAGGCGCTGCTAAGTGATTATAATGATACTCTCTGTCATGAATCTGCCCAACAGAGCGTGCGTTCTGCGCACCCGTTTTCGGGCGCTCTGAAAGGAGGTGCGCTTCGGGCTGGGAACAAAAAGTAACTTTTACTGTTTTAAATATCAAATGTTTTTGTGCTTACGTGACCTAACCCAACCCGAACCCAAGTAACATTTCGAAATATTTGTCCCGTCGGGTCCCTTCGGTTTCGGGTCGGGTATCCATGCTCTAATTCCAACCAGTTTAAAGTCAAGTTCTGGTTAGCTCAATGCACGTTTTACATTTGTTGTTGGCTTTGCTCAAAGGTATAGACTCATTTGATAACAAGCAAACATCTTTACTGACTATTTATTAATTATAATATTCCACAGAACAAGACCCTTGTGCCTATGCTTTTGATTCATGCCTGTCTGGATTTAAGTTACCGTTCCACCTTCTTTAAAATTGCTGTTAGCCCGTGAGCTGGGGTTTACATCATTTTACAGTCAGATCATTACGAAATAGAATATTTAAATTCGGTATTCCTACAAGCAATCTTAAAATATCCCAAGTGTGTCAGGTTTTTTTTTATTTTTTTTTTAGTACAGAATGGTGTGTGATGTGACCTCATTCACGGGGTAATGATGAAGTGCAGGGATTTAGTCCCTCATAAATTAATCATGATCTTCTTTGTGTCTAAAGAATTACCTTGAAATCAATATTGTTTTTTAAATGAGTGTCAGCAAAAATGAAGCACAGGGCTTCTCACCTTATCTTTGCATCTACACCTCTTTTCAAACATGAAGTTTCAAACTGCAGCCTTTAATCTCATCTGAGCTGAGGCACATGGAGTGTGCAGTGGCAAAACTCAACTCAGGAGAACTTGGTAGTAGAACAGTGCCCTAGCTAGCGTACGTCACTCTGTTTTTGTACAACGTGCACTAACTTAATAAGCTCTCCAGGTGTTCTCTGTCGAAAAGGCAAGGCTGTGGGTGGGACATTTATCTAAGTCCCATTTGTGAGTTCTAGAATGTATGAGTTTTCCGTATGCTCGTCAATGCTTTTCAGAGTACCATAGAAACCTGGCAAAGGAGGAAGCTTGTGAAGCAGGCAGATCTGTCAGCAGACAATACAACTCGTGAATGTATCTCTGACACATTGACATGCACACCGGCAAGCAGCCAAAAGCTGGCACAAAATCAGCTCTAAACCTAAAATATTCAAGGTAGTCAATAAAAACCTTTTTTTATAGACCTTTTGTCACAGAATCATTCCATGATTAGGCAAGACTCATCTCAGAGACGTTTTGTTGATCCGTCTGTATTATAAACCCATGACTTGTCTTCTAGCAGAACTGTCAGAGGTGCTATTACTGAAAATTAACCAACACCTTCTGACCAATCAGAATGCAGAATTCAGCAGGTTTATATATGGTTACAGTGTTGTGTGTACAGGGGGTCCTCGATTTACGGCAGAGTTCCGTTCCTACGGCTCGACGTAAAAACACGATTTTTGCCGTTAGTCGGAACTCACACACTGTACAACACTGTGTAATGTTAAAACAGTCTAATACAGCACCCGGATCTCCAACTAGGTAACGAAAAGAAACAAGAAAAACAATCGCGCTGATTGGCTGATGTGGCGAAGGGCTCGATTATGATTGGTCCATACGTTTGTGCTCAGGGTTTGTATGATCTCTGTCGGGTTTGGTTGAGAGGTCGATCCTGAGTGCCACATTCATTTAAATATCAACGTATCAACGCCTCTTTCTAAGACTTTCTTAATAAACGTATGGGAGACAGCGACCGACGTAACCACGAAAACGCCATAGGTCAATGACGTCGTAAACCGAGGACTCCCTGTATAGAAATGGTCTGTTGACTTTGCGTGCATGTGTGTCAAGAGATGGTGGGTACAAGAACTTGACTCTGATGACTGCAGATGATGGGATCAGCAATGTAACCAGCCAGTCACTGGCTATACATGTTATTGGGACAATGGAAGATGGAGCACTTGAGTGAGGAAGGATTTTCCAGGGAAGGACGGGCCACAGCATCATAAGCCATTTTTATTGTTGAGTAAAGATGCGGCAGCGCTGAGATTGTGACACCTCCTCCAGCAGAAACGGATTAACCCGAGACAAGCATGTTGCCAGGGTGAGGGATGAGGGGGCCACATCTCTGAAATAAGCACTAGCACTCCTGGGAAATCAAACTCGGGCAGCCAGTGCCGGGGCGCCACATGCCTACAAGACGCAACCACAGTAAATCACACATCATAGTCTTTATCTGGAAAATATTTCCCCCGAACCTACCACCCAAATCACTCTATTTCTCCAAATGTGGGCAAATATGCACTCTCTGTCATGCTTGTCTTCTCTCGCTCTCTGTCTGGAGTGTGCTTTTTCTCTTTTACAATTGTATTTTTTTTGGGGGTGGGGGGGAGTGGGGGGTATTCCACAGCAGTATACTGTATACTTTGTTTGTCTGTAAATGTGATGTTTTGTGGTTCCTCATGGGGACCAAAAATTCCTACAGGATTGATGTTGTTTTCAGGCTTTCTTATCATTGTTGGGAGGCAAAACGGAGCATAAACATGGAGACAAACAAAAGCAGGTTTTTTTTTTTTTTTCATGTTCAGCTGCTGTAGCTGTTGAGAAACATACTTTAACAAGATGACATATTCGCTGTCATACTTTGTACGTGGCTTCTGACGTTCTGGATTTCTAAACAAGCAGACCTCTATTTCGTCTATAAAACATTGATTATCCCTGGAAATTGACATCTCAGATAAACTTGGTCGTCTGAAAGTGTTTATATCCTCATGGTTCAGGGCAGTTACTTCTTTGTGATGTTGACTTTTTGTTCATGTTGTACGTTTATTCATTTCATGTGTTCACTTGGCCCATGCATTTGATACAGTACATGTTTCTTAAAAGAGACTGTGATCTTCTGACATGCACTGGGAGTTATGGAAGGTGTGAGGCTAAACATAATCAAAACTGATGGCTCCAGTCCATTTCTTGTCAACGAGCTCCTTTGAAAAGGCACATTTCACCCATATGCACCTAATGATGTGGAAAATGCAGCTGAATTGATTGAGTTCCCCTTAGTTTTACTCACTGCTACAGTAAAGTCTTTGTGTGTTGTGGGATTGCATTAGGTAAACATTTTTTTTACAGCACCCATAAGGTGATTTCAAGCAAGATGTGTGTTACAAGCAGACAGTGCACCGGTTTATTTGGTAATACACATGCTCAGATTTAAATCACCAAAGAGATTATTGAAGATTTAATCATGTCAGGCCTTGCTGTAGTGTAATGTGCAGTGTAGCATGTGTAAGTGCAGCTGGGCCTGAAAGCAAGCATGTTGACCTACATGACCATGCAAGTCATTCAGTAGTCCTGGCAGTCGCATCCACGATACAGAACAAGTTCAGGTCAAGCAGGTGTTAACAACACTTGAAAATGCATCTCAAGGCTCGGAATGCATACCTGTAAGCTATAAAACCTCTCATGCATCAGGGTCTTAGGGAAGCTGGAGCCAGTCCTAGCTGACTTTGGGCAAGAGGTGGTGTATACCCTTGACAGGTCACCAATCTGTTGTAAGGCCAACATAGAGACAACCAACCATTCACACACACATTCTTACCTATGGGCAATTTAGACTTACCTCTTTTGAAAGTACTTGGACTAGCACTTTCATTATTTATTCTTTAAACAAAACAAAATGTCTGTATACTTTCTTACAGTATTATCTTCCAACAGAGTTCTAGACTGATATGGTTTACTAGGACCCACTAAGAATACTAGCCATGAGTGTATTCATTGACAGAGACTTCAAGAACTTTTTGAAAGTTGCTCTGGATAAGGGCATCTGCCAAATTCCATAACTGTAAATTTGGAAAAGCAAGCTAACCTAATCCGCATCTCTTTTGTGGGAAGTGTGGGAAGAAGATCATGCAGACACGGGGAGAACGTGAAGAAAGGCTCTAGGCGGCCGCCAGGTTCAAACCCAGAACCTTGCGATGGTGCCACAATAATAATCACTGCACCACCATGCCACCAGCAGGTCAAATTTTGGTTTCCAGTATTTGGGGTCAGTCTATAATGTATGCATTCCCTTCTGCTTAAAATGTTATCTTTCTCCTGATGTCTAGGTGTCCACGTTTGCCAGTGCAAATTACCACCTACACTGTGCATGTACTAGGGTGTAACTGAACATAAGTACATTATTCATATTGATGCATCCTAAATGGATACAAAAGCTGGAAACTGGAGCCAATCCTAGCTCACTGTGGGCAAGAGACGAGGTACACCCTGGGCAGGTCACCAATCTATTGCAGGGCCAGCACACAGAGACAGACAACCATTCACATTCACACCTACGGGCAATTTAGAGTAGCCAATTAGCCTAATTCCCTCTGTGCATGTCTTTGGACTGTGGGAGGAAACCGGAGTACCCAGAGATAACTGACACAGACGTGGGGAGAACATGTAAACTCCACACAGAAAGGCACCCAGGCCAACCCCAGGGATCAAAAAATTATTATTATTTTTTTTGCTAGCTTTGCAATAAGGTCTGTTCATTGGGATCCTACAGGATGAAAAAAAACTTGCGTGGGTTTTACTTAAATGGAAACAGTTTTAATGCTGTCACGGAAGATCATAGGGATATTGACCAGGTTTTAGCAAAATTGCAACCATGTCTACAAAGGAAAAACTGCACTTGACAACCTGAAGCTAGCCCAAACTATTTGAGCATGGAAAAGGGTAGATAGAGGTTGGTTATTTTTCTTATGGAAGACAAGATAACAGTGGTGCGCATGTCTGATTTGCACTATATATCTGCAATGTGCAGACATTACGTATACATGGAACCTGGCACCTGCTCACACAACAACGATCCAGTTCATTACAGTTATACGAATCAGAGATTTAGCACTATTTGTTTTTTTTGGGGGATTTGTGAGTGATTTGTTCCAGCAGCCCAACCTAAACTCTGACTTACTGAGCTCCAAAATAAAACCATATTACTAGCATATTTCTGTACACACAATAGAAACGCTTTTATTTATAGTGCCATTGCTCTGTATAGCTCATGCAGACCACCTACTCTGTGGAGAACCAGCAGAAATACACAGCTCTGAGCAAACACATCGAATTTATTTTAAAAAATATTTATTTGTACACCAATTGCATCTGTGTTTCATCATTCATAAGTGATCATTCTGCATTATTAATAAAAGAAAATCTTTCTGGAAAATCATATGGACATAATGAAATGCATAAAGGACCCCAGAAGCACTGAGTATATCAAGCTTTATTAAAGATTCCTTTGGTGTGTCCAGTGAACTTTTTGTTTATTTTTTTGTTTTTTTTGCTTTCTGGAATGTACCATAAAGTAAACCACATAAAGCATTATTACATGGTTATGTTTGTCAACTGTCTCTATTTTTATCAACAGTTTATTGATGAGGGATTACATATATAGTTTGCTTGCTTACTCAAATGCATTAGACAGAAGATAGATCAATAGCTTGCCAGGACAAGTTCATAGGACATCGGGTCCAGGAGTTGAATTAAGTTATGTCAAATGAATGAATGAACAAAGTCACAAGATGAATGAAAATGAAGATATCTTAACCTGGCATCAAGATGCAGAAAGTATTGGGAGATTTTGGGAAATCTGAATACTGACCATGGCGCTCAGGGCGGGAGTGATGGTGCTCTCTCCCCTGTCAGTCATAGCACCACGAGCCTACTGCATATGTGGAAGAGTGTAGATAGCAGTTTCATCCAAGTTCTTCCTCTGTTTTGATAGCTGTTGGATGATGGTGGAGAGTTGGCTGGTGGGAGGAAATTGGCCAAACCAAATTAGGGAGAAAATGGAGGAGGGGGTAATACTTTGTTACCCAGGACTGGCTCTTAATTTATTCTAGCACAGATCCATAAAATGGAAAAAATTTCAAAGGCTTGCTGTGTAAAAAGACACTGGGCCATGTCCCCTACACAGAGCTGGAAAGGAAGTGGCATGGGAACCACCCTGCTTTTGGCTGTAGTCCTGTCTGTTTGTTTTCTTGTCTTTGATTTGTTGTCTGGTGGTGCACATGTGTGTATTGTCTGTGGTGATGCATATGGGGCCTAATATTTCTATCACTTTTGACATAGTGTCACACACTGGTTCACCTATCACCCAGCATTGGCTCACTCATGCTGACTAGTGACAAACTCTCTAATGCCTTCCGCCTCCACATGTTTCCACTTGACATCAAAATCAGCAGCTCACCCTCCAAACTCACTTACATTTTATTTCCATCTGGCATGGCAGATATTGCTAGGACAGACTACAGTATGCACTTACACTTACTTATACTTGTACACGCCATTTTGTCAGCAGTTTCAGCCTGTTGGTGGGCACAGCTTCAGGTTCAATTTCCCATGCTATCCCAACTTTGTTAAAAACTGTCATGTGAAGGTAAGCAGCAAGGTGCATCTATCATTTGGCACCTTCTAAGTCTGGCTTGGTTCAATGATATAATTTAAGTAATAATTGCTGTACCTGTATAGTAACGTTATGTTTAACGGGTGTTACATTATTTCTGAGTGAAAGCTCAACAAGACACTGTCACACCTCATAACCCTTTGCTCAACCCTGTTAATCTTCTACATAACTTTTATAAAAAGTTCCAAATTTCACTCGCCTGCAGAGAAAATAGCATGGAATGTGCACAGCCAAAAATTAGCGACCGCATGTTAATGAATGAATAATGCTCAGCTGCTCTCAACTATGAACTTCCTACATTGTTGAGGCACAGATAAAGTCTGCACAGGTTTAACAGAGCATTGTACTCACTCTGTGCATGCCAAGATAGAATTGCATTGATGTGTGCTTTATTATGGACACCAAGAGGTTTTTTGCATTTTGTTCTTCTAGTTCCATGCAAGTTCATCTGTACAGCTGGGGCCTCTTCAAATGGGTCAGTCCCCCCCCCCACATGTTGCTAGTAATTGCTTTCAAATGGGCGTTCGTCTGTAGCCTGAATTGAACTGGGAAGCTGCGAAGCTGCACATTGAAATGCTAATGATGAACCTCCTTTCCCACAAAGCCGATCTTTTGTCATCCCTAAGTTGTTTTCCTCTCTTGCACGAGGACTCCACTCTCACAGCCATCAGCGCCTTTAAGACTCCCTTAATTACGAGCTTCTTAACTGAAAGTGAAGGAGTCTCATGCCGTCAAAGGCGAATTAAGGATGTGACCGATAAGTCTCGCACCTTTTTTTGAAAGGCCTCGTGTTCGCTGGTGGCATTATACTGACTTTGAATGGCAGTCTTTGTTCAGTGATTGAATCCAATATGGTGTTATTGAAGGTGACATACAAAATGAAATGGGGATTTGCACCAGGAACAGCACCTGAGGAAATGAGTCTCATCCAGCTTATTAGTGATTTGCACCATTATGACTAGTCAATAAGTTAAATCTGGTGTATAAGAACACTCAATATACAAATTGTGCACTGGTGTGCCTATCCCTCACTTTAGTAGGGTTTTATCATTTGAACAGCTGGTAGGCCAAAGTGCAGTTTCCATTTGTGATCGAGTAAAAGTAAAATGTTCCTGTAAAATATTTCATGTATAGGAAACCACTTTACATACAGCCCTATGCAGTGCAGTCATAAAAATTCATCAGCCTTTTTCACCATTTTTCTTTTTCACCTGGCAGTTCCCACCCATCGTACGACAAGGGTGAAGGCCTGCACGTGCTTCCTACATGAAGCCAGTCAACCGCCAAAAGACAATTTTCCTCACTTGGCTCCCAGCTATGGATGACTGTGACAATGTAGAGATTACAGTTTACGCTTGGTTTTGTTAATGAACATCAAAAATCCATTATAATGTAAACATGCACAGGGCTGTTTTTATAGGATGAAAAATACCAGAGAGGCTGCTTGTATTTCTTTGCATCATGTTGCATTGTGTGTGTGAGCATATATATATATATATTAGGGGTGGGACTCGTTTAAAAAAATTTATCTAATTAATTAGAGGCTTTGTAATTAATTAACCTTGATTAATCGCATTTAATCGCACAGGAAAATTTGCCCCAAAGCACGACTGTTTTTTTAATTTAAATGGGTTTTAGTGGGCGACAGAATCAAATAAAAGACATTGACACGAATATTTAAGCTCAAGCTCTTTAATTTCTGAAAATTAGATATAGTAAGAGC
>JAQMCW010000017.1:11071776-11085082 GCA_030068335.1 Chrysichthys cranchii | reverse complement strand
AACCCCCCCCCCCCCCCCCCACCCCAATTAGCCCGTTAATGCGAGGATCAACTGTATATTGAACCCGTTATTTCTTAGTTGCCTTTATGAGCTGTCATCCCTTCTGTTTATACCACAGAGGTAACAGCAAGTTTCCCTTTTTCTCCCTGCTCTTTAGCAAAATGGTATTATGAGCTATATTTTTAGGAATCACAGAAGGCCATAATGCATGGTTCAACCGTTATATACATTTTTTGCCCATTAGGTTTCTGTATGTACAAGTGACCTTTTACTACTAACATGAATTAGCATTTTGTGCATCTACACAAAGTGCACTAACTTATTATTTGTTAAATATATTCAAGCATGTCTGAATGTTTTGGTAGTTCAGACTATGTTTGAGGCCTTTGATGAGAGTTTTTTGTTAAGAGTGTTTTCCTGAATACTATGAATTTAAATCAGTCTAACTATTCATTCCCTTTGAAGTCAGCAAAATTTGGAATTGTGTACAGCAGCTGTTTTGAAAGCCAAGCGCATATTTAAAATGTTTTTTCTTTCTTTGTAATCTGATTTAATGATATACAGATTTTGACATCTGTTCAAAAAACACTTTTTCCCCCAAGCACGAAGTATCCAACTGAGAAAACATATTTTCAGCATTCTAATATTTAGTGTGCCACTCAATGCCACGGATCTGCAAGTCTAAATGCAACACCTACTGAGAAGGCTGAATTACCCTAACAGGGGGACTTATTACTTGCGATGTAATAACAGTAATAAAATTGTATTTATATTGAATAATGGATGCTCAAGGTTCTGTTCAATAAAATACAGTTTGGACACTGATTGAATATACTGCAAGGACCAGTGGCTGGGATGCATCAAGTGCAAACTGAGGCCAATAAATATTTATGAATGCAAAAGCAAATTTTGAGCTTGTTAAATGTCGATGTAAAAGATTACAAAGCTACTCTGTATACCTGGACCTTACATGCTTTGCCTGGCCTCTGGGCTTGTGACCAAGAGCATAAATACTTTATTTTCCCCTCAATGCAATGAAATATTTCAGTTGTTCATTTTTCCACCTTCCTTAATTCCCATTGTACATATGAAGCCTAATGCCAGTTGGACACATGACACCAAGTTAAACCTTATTAAGAATTATGGCCCAATGGATATGAAACTGTTACAAAAATCTGCCAGAGAAATAGCAACTCTACTTCCAGTTGATCTTCTTTGTTTACATGTAAACACACCCCACATGGTTCATATTTCTTGGTGGCACATTGATGGTGATGACATGCATCACTCAAATCCCTCAACACAGTTACACATGTAAACCATGATGTTATCAAAGGAATAAATACTATGGCTGCATAAAATCATCTCCTGAGCCAGGATTTAAGTAATTTCCATAGTCTGTCTTAATGCACAGTTAATTAATATGTCATAGAATGCTTACTTCTGAGTAAGCTTAACATGGGACTAGGCAAGCACATTTTAAGTGGTTGCTTCCCACATGTCCTCTCACACTTTAACATTCTGTGAATTCTGACAGAAATTAAAGATTTTAATAAATAATTTTACGAGTGCTGTCAGAATTTATCGAAAGCAAAAACACCTCCTTGCCACTTTTTCCAGTTTTTGCATCATGTCAAATTCTTCTTTAGCTTCTGTAGGGTGAATTTTATTTTAATTGGCCTCTAATTTGAACACTTCTTCAGAGTACATACAATAATGCTCATGATTTGTTTTAAATCCTTTTTTAACACTGTGTCCTCTTCGATTGTAACATTGTCCTCTATGGTTGCCTCTTTTGTTGCTGGTTGTTTGGAGTCCTAGTTAAATATAGTGCTTTAAAACATAGCTTGAGACACTTGTTACATATTTATGTGCGTATTTGGTTTTCATCTTCCCTTGCAGCACAGTGTAGCCTGGTGTTTTGAGAAATGTATGAGCATGAATACAGGCCTTGACAAATAAAAGGGGAGGACACCCACTGCAAGGGATAAGGGAGTGACACAGCTGCGTAAGAGAGACAGATAACTCAAGGTGCTCAAGTAATTTGATTTTGCCAGACTCCTACTGCACCTGTCATTGACTCCAAGTCTTAACGGTGACAAATGGTACTTAGTAGTCTTCTCCCAACTGCAAGTAAGATCTGTAAGAACTTCATTGTCTGCTGTCAACAGCTTCAAGGTGTCACATCTGAAAACAGTCAGAAGTGGTATTTGTTGTGGCGGAGCTTTTTAGTTTTGTTGGGGTTTAAATGAACTGCCAAACTAATCTGGCCCAACAATAATGAACCACCTGTCTACCATATCAGTGATGATGGCATTTGTTAAGATAAAAAATGTTAATATCAGAAATGATTGGAACCTTGTACAACCCGAATTCCAGAAAAGTTGGGATGTCTTCAAACTGTTTTGAAAAGAAGAGATGCTGCACCATGGTAAACATGCCCCTGTTCCAACTTCTTTGGGACCTGTAGCAGGCATCAAATTTGAAATGTGCTCATTTAGTGGATAAAGGTGTACAATTTACCTGTTTGAGCATTATTATGTTATCTATCTTCTGTTGTGAATAAAGTATATAAGTATAATTTGAAAGTCTTTTAATTTTCATTTGATTCAACTTTAAAGAACGTCCCAATGTTTCTAGAATTCAGGTTGTAAATAACCAAAGCTAAAAAAAACAACAACATAAAAACAATAAGGCCTGAAGTGGGTGTTATTTTGAGTCCAAACATGCCAGGGCCATATCCCATTATTAAAACATTTTGTTTTTGTGGGGGAAAATGTACAATTAATATTTTGTGAAGCGTGCCCTCCACAGAAAAACATCACTGAATCTCATCCTTTAATTTCTGGAAAGGTTGGAGATGTTCCTCTGTGCAGAATATTTTAAGTTTCTTTGTATTTTTAAGATGTACACATGGTCCCCTCTCCTTAGATGAAAAGTTTTTACTAAGGTTACTATGTTTGTTGATTCAGAGAAACACTGATGCTGTGTTTCTTTAACCATTTCTGTGCTGATTTGGAATTATGTTTAGCTCATTATCTTGTTGAAAGTTTTATCTCTGACCAAGTCTGAACCTCCTGGCAGAGGCGGAAATGTCCTGGTACATCCTAATTTATAATGCCATTACCATTAACAGTCAAATCAAATTAGTGGCTGTGGCAGTGCGGGCGTGGCGAGGTGAGTGGTTAGTGGGAACACCTGGTCCTTATTAACTATCTGCTCTTATGCCCTGCAGTGAGCAGCAAGGGGGAGATGCCACGGAGCAGAGAGTGAGAGAGTGTCTGTATGTGTGTGTATCGAATTAAGCTGAAAAGCTACATAAAGAAACCATTATTGGAAAACGTCATCTGTCATCTCTCAGTCCACCTTACCTGACCTTGGGTCCTTTCACAGTAGTGCCGAAACCCAGGACTGCAGAGATTACCTGCCCCATGGAGTCCTCCCTGTTTACAGAACTAGTCCATATGCTGGCTGCCGCCTACCAGACCCAGCACCAGGAGCTGCTTGCTCTCTGAAAGGAGCAGGGGCAGAAGAGCTGCTTGCGACAGCTGGCTCCTCCAGCGGGGAAACAGCAGCGGGACCCCAGTTCACGCATTCGGGCTGCGGACAGACCTCTATCCACCAAAGTGTGGTGCAAGGCGGGACATCGGGAAGCAAACACATGGTGAAGGTGTTTTGTACACGGGGACATTCATGAGTATCTGCTGGTGCCGGTCACAGTTCAATTCTGGGGCAAAATGCGTAGTGTGGAGGCAGCGGTTAGCCCACGTCTCACCCACCCATTCGTTTTGGGAACTGATTGGCTGGGATTCGGGTGCTTGTTTAAAACCCTGTTATTGGGTGGGTCCTGAAAAAATAAATCATGAGGGAAGCCTTGTCTGGCATGCGCTGGGGAGGCAGTTTCAGAGCCGTCCCCGTCAGCTCCATGTCACAATGACACAGAGGGGGAGGAGCCACCGGCTCCCCCCTCGGGACTCCTCTTGGGGATTTCCCACTGGAGCAGATGCGGGACGACACTCTGAAACACGCCTTTGACAAAGTGAGTAATCGATGGTCAAAATTTCCAGTCACAGGTCACGCTTTCCCCTGCGTACTTCGCCATAATTAAGGAGCAGCTCTACCGAGTGACACAGGACACTCAAACTGGTGAACAGATCACCCAGTTATCAGTTCCGAAGAGCCGCAGGGACCTGATCTTCCAGGCAGCTCATAACCCGATGGCCAGTCACCTTGGACAGAATAATACACTAGCCCATCTCATGGCCCATTTCTATTGGCCAGGCATTCGTGGCAATGTCCGCCGGTAATGTGCGGCATGCCGTGAATGCCAGTTGACGAGTTCAGCAGCCATACCGAAGGCTCCATTGCGGCCACTTCTGTTAATAGAGACCCCCGTAGGAAAGAATCAGGATAGATCTCGACTATGAGGTGACACGTACGGATAGGGGTGGGGCATGTCAAATCTACCACCTCAATCTCTTAAAACGCTGGGCTGAGGAAGTGCGTGTGGCATTGGCGATGGTAGTTCAGGAGAGGGCAGAGCTGGGGCTGGAGGTGCGTTCAAAATCAACCTCCCACCACTCTCCGGTCTCCTGTCCACCTCTTGCTGTCGCAACTCACAGAAGTTGCTCGGTTGCAAATGATTCTCGGATGTGTTCTCACCCCTCCCTGGCTGCACACCCCTCATAGAGCATCACATTGAAACCCCCCTGGTGGAGTAGTGCAAACATGCCCATATCGTCTTTCTGAACACAAGAAAAACGTAGCTCAGGAGGAGTTCCAGGCCATGCTCAAGATGGGCGTAATAAAGGAGTCCCACAGCGACTGGAGCAGCCTGGTGGTTTTGTTTCCCAAGACTGACAGGTCGGTCCGGTTCTGTGTGGATTTTAGAAAGGTCAACACGGTGTCTAAATTCGATGCCTACCCGATGCCCCGCATTGATGAGTTGCTCGATCGATTAGGCGCTGCTCATTTCTATTCGATGCTGGATTTGATGAAGAGTTATTTGGCAGATCCCTTTGACTCCATTATCCCATGAAAAGACGGCCTTTTCCCACTCCATTTGATTTACACCAATTTGTCACCCTGCTGTTTGGCTTATTCGGGGCCCCTGCAACGTTTCAGCAGCTCATGGATAAAGTCCATCACCCTTGCGGTGCCTATGCCGCGGCCTACCTAGATGACATAATTATCTACAGCAATGACTGGTCACGGCACATCCAACACCTGAGGGCGATCCTTGAGTTGCTGAGGTGTGCGGGGCTCATGGCTAACCCATGGAAATGTGCAATTTGGCGGATGGAAGTAGTTTCACTTGGGTCACGGGCAGGTGCGTCCCGAAATTGACAAGACTAGCGATTGCAGCCTGCCTGAGGCCCAAGAGCAAAAAGGGGATGTGGCAGTTCCTGGGGCTGGCGGGCTACTATCGCAGGTTTGTGCCTAACTTTTTGGACGTTGCCAGCCCCCTGACTGATCTCACTAAAAAGGGGGCCCCTGATCTGGTCCAGTGGACGGAGCGGTGCCAACAGGCTTTTTACCCAGGTGAAGGCGGCACTGTTCGGTGGGCCACTATTACACTCTCTCCCCTTTTTGTTGCAGACGGACACATTGGATGCAGGGCTTGGGGGCCGTTTTGTCCCAGGTTGTTGAGGGGGAGGACCGCCCGGGGCTGTACATCAGTTGAAAGCTCTTGATGCATGAGAACAAGTAAAACACCATCGAAAAAGAATGCCTTGCCACTAAGTGGGTGGTCCTGACCCTTTGCTACTACCTCCTGGGACGCTCATTCACCCTCTGTTCGGACCACGCCCTGCTCCAGTGGATCCACCGCATAAAGGATGCCAAAGCGCATCAGGGAGTGCAGATGGTCGTGGTTCACTTTCTGTCCCATTGGGGGCGGGATGGCTCCCCGGCCTGAGTCGGGCGGTGGGGTATGTGGCAGCGCAGGCGTGGCCGAGCCCCCCCTTGTGACGGGGGAGCGAAGTCGGGGAAGGTGAGTGGTTAGTGGGAACACCTGGTCCTAATTAACTATCTGCTCTTATGCCCTGCAGTGAGCAGCGAGGAGGAGATTCCACGGAGCAGAGGCAGACAGACAGTATGTGTGTCTCTCGAATTAAGCTGAAACGCTACAATAAAGAAACCATTATTGGAAAACGTCATCTGTCATCTCTCAGTCCACCTTACCTGACTTTGGGTCCTTTCACAGTGGCAAAATACACAAAAGCTTTCCCCAAGGTTCTAACTGTTGTCTGCATGAATTTCAGACAACATAACCTCATGCACTCTGGAGTCTAAAAATCTACTATCAAATGTTTTTTTCATCAATCATCAATGGCCCATTTAATCATTTCTCAGTTCCTTTAGCTCTTTTTAATAAAGGAAAATAGTCTTTGTGTGAAATCTGACTATCCTATGCGTAAACCATGGGATTAAAATAATTCTGTTCTGGAAATAATTTAATAAACATTGACTTCACTGATTAATGATTGGATTTTGGATGGAATTATCTTTAAGAAAATGTGAAATAGTACAGGTAGTCCTCAAGTTACGATGGAGATGCATTCCGCCACAACCATCATAAGTTGAACCACTATGTTGAACCACTTAGCCTGGTTTAGGTATCTCAGCCTAGCCTTCGTCAAGCTTAGCTTAGCCTAGCCTAGCCTACCCCAGAGTCTTTTCTCACTCCGTGAGTTGCTGGAGAGAGAGAGAGGGCATCGCATGAGGCATATGATCTGGACATCCTCTGCGTACTTCCGGGCGACATCCGCACACTTTTGGGCGTCGGCCGAACGTCCGGGTACATCATACACTGTTGCGCTGGTCTGTCTGTATTGTTTGCCTGCAAATTTTAAATATTTTCTAAATATTTTACAATTTTTAGTCGTCATCGTAACTTTGAAAAATTGTAAGTTGGGCAATCGTAACTTGGGGAGCACCTGCATCATAGATACTGATACTGTGTCATGAAATACATGAACACGTATATGCTTTTAAAACTAGCATTTGATGTTAATATATGAATAATAATACCATCTGTAGTGTTTTCTACTACTGCTGAAATGAAGAATGGATCCATGGTAGCTTTTGATAACAAATAAAACAATTTTAACATCACTATATGACAGCTTCATATTACATTTTCACATATGAGCATTCAGTCCATTTCGGCTGAACTCTGGTGCATTCTCTTCCTTGTTACGGTTTGTTTTGGCGACAGGTTTAGATACGGGAACCAACCAGTTAGTTTAAGAGCATTTGAGCATGGTGGTCTCGGTCCAGTTCCAAGTGAACTCTAGCATGCTTTGATTGCAGCGAGAAAGCAATTTGACTCTGGCTTACTTCCTGCTGTTGGGTCAATGCAAGCATGACATATTATTGGATGCAGGCAGCAATTTTATAGAAGTGAGCTACTAAACTGTGCCTGTAGCTTGTAGCACTGCAGAACTGCAATGTGTTGTGGATATTTGGACTGACAAATAAAAATAGAAAAGCGAGATGTAACAAATAAGATGTTTTAAACTAGCTCTTTTTATAGTTATCTAAACTTATTTTAGTACAGGTACACATTATCCATGTTTCGGTGAGTTTTGTGATTTTCCTGTACTTTGCCAAGTTTTAAACCTTTCTGACGTTGTACTTCTGATAAATGAAAGATCATCTTGAAAAATGAAAGACAGAGTTTATACAAATGTGTTCTTACACACCTCACAGGCAAACGTTTTTGTTTTTAGGTTTGTTTAATCATAAGCCAAAATTACTAGCTTACAGTCTAAAAGTATCAATCTGATTTGAACTCTGCAAATGAGCTAATAAGCACAAAAACCCCTCAGTGCCTGTGAGGTTCATCAAAAGTCTATCATTGATATAAGGTTATGATATATCTTAGATAAAATGCAGAAAGCCTAACTGTTTAGTATTGAATTTTGCCTGGAAGAATTCCATATTGGTGAGGTAAAGCTTTTCATTCCACAAGAAAATAAGTTGACATCATGATCATCTTCATGGGCTTCTACAATTATCAATCAGTTAAAGAAGAAATACAAGCCACTCTCCATAACAAAATTTCCACATCTCTTGCCCAGTGTATGAATTTCAACCACTCGACATATTGCTTTCCAGCTGCTGTGTGAACTTAGGAATTTGGGTGGCACCGTGTCGCTGAGACACAGGAAATTACTCACCTCTTATCTTTCTTGAGCAGCCGTATTCTCCCTGTATTCTTATCTCTGCGGCTGTGAGTTTTAAAGATGGGGCGTGTGGTGCAAGCCTCTCCATTGTGAGGATATGCTCATATTTCTAAGTGGGGGCAAATAGAACTTCTCAGGAGTAATCGAATCAAATGTGAATCAGTTGTCCTGGATGGGGATATACCTCACCAGAATACACAAAATCCCTATATATTTTTTATAGAGCAGTCTCTAATAATCTTCAAGCAAAATCGGAATCCAGTGGTTTAATATCCAAGGCAAACATTTTGCTTTATGAAAAAATTCACTAATGTACTTATGTAAGGCCTATTAGAACAACTAATTTCAAATGTACAGAGCACATAAGGAGCCCTGCATTCTTTTAATGTGTTTTTAATGTTTAAATAAATGAACTGCAGTGAAATGGTGGAATCCCAAACAGCAAAAAAAACCCCATTGAGCTTTGACGCTAATATCTGATGCACCGCATGTAAATGAACTACTCCTCACAGCAGGATTATTTAAACAGAAAAGAACATGATGATCATAAACCTAATCTGCCTTGCACCATTGCAGCCATATGCTGCCATATATTCTATTTCCGTATAAGCTCCAGCACACCTATAACCAGTTCTTTCTGCCAGATCATTCACTACAGTAGGTCTTTAGTTATCAATCCCAAATTAGTACCTTAATTAAAATAAAAGACGTTTCCCAATCAAGTTCTTGCCAGCCTCAGCCTGTAATACACATGCACCTGATATATAAGGGCACCAGTGGAATGTTGTTGTATGAGTTGTCTATCCACAGCAGCATGGTGCTGTTTGAACAAAGAAGAATACCCCCAAGAGGTATCGAGATATGGTTACCTTTCTCTCTGAGCAAGTAAGCAGTATCTCCAGTTAATAAACTCACTGTGCCTAGGGATATTTCTTCAGTGTTCTCTGGTTACAAAACGAACGTGACTGGCATAAAAATAGAACCTCATTATCTGAACTAAGCAATATTTACAACTTTTTTTTTTTTTTTTTTTTAATCCAAAGTGTCGATCCCCTGCCAGAAATGGTTCCCTCCCTATCTGGAGCTCCCACTCTTCTATTGTAACCCAGGCCACATGTCTGTGTTAGACTTGGACTTGCTGACAGCGGCGATACAGTCCAGCTGGCTCAGCAACCGAAGACCAACCTGAGCCTGGGGTCTTTACAGTGGAATGGCTTTGTGGCAGGAAGTTAAAGTATGATGTCACTTGCATATTGACCTCTTCAACAGGACACCACAACATGATGTTCTTGATGCTTTATGTTCAGCCCATGGATGTTACTTATAAAGTGGACTTCCGAAGGGAAAACTAGTCTGTTCTCACTCTTACTCTGATTTGTGAGCCAGTTCCTTGTCTATGTAGTGTATGGTTCCTATTCTTTGTACCTGACTCTTTCGTGTTTTATGATTCCTCAGAAGTGTTGCTCAGAGCTGCCCAGAAGAAACTTCTGTAAGCCCTGAAGGTTAATGACTTTTCGAAACAGTGGAGAGATTTTTAGCTGTCCATCAAATGAGGTGGCAGTAAACATTAAGGAGTGATAGATCAAAGCCCAAGTTTTATTGCTGTCTGGTCAAATAAAATGGTGGCAAAGACTTGCCAGTCATCAGTAAATATTACTAATATTTTCTCGGGCATTCTCAGGGCTTGTTTGAGACAAAACGTTTATATGATCTAATAGGATTTAAACATAATCAAATTGCTGCTATAACAATTAAAGCCACAATTTATTTTTTCTCCCTGATTAGGTCACCTGCCAATTCCCACCCACCAGCCAGCTCTCCCCTACCAGCTACCAGCCAGGGAGGGTGAAGACCGATGCATGCTTCCTCTCAGACATACACAAACTCACACCAGCCCATGACTGGCTAGTGTGGCTACGACAGACAAAGGATACAGAACATTCTATGTGCCTCACCAGAGATCATGTCTAATTTGGTTCCGTTGGCTCACAATCCTGATCTCCCCACGATGGGGTGAATGCTTCTCTGTGAACCTCCCCACAAGCTATTTTACTAGACAGTCCCTAACATCAAACAGTTATTTTTTTTAATCAAACAGTTTTGTTCTGAAGGATTAAACATAGGATAGATTATATTTTAAGAGAAGAAAAGATTGACCAATGATAAATGCTGCATTATAATAAGACACAATAGGGGCCTGATATAGGAAAATAGTGAATGATGGGGTGGTGTGTTGCAGCCTGTTATCAAGAAACAGGTCCTGAAAACTGTGCACATATTCACTATATCAGTGATTGTTCTTCAGCATGCATCCACTTGTTGCTATTGGCTAATCACTTGGGGAAGATGGTGGGTAGTTTGGATGCTCAAGTTTGGGGAGTGACGTTCCAAAATGCTGTGCTCCACCCCATCCAGACTTCATGCTGAAATAATTGGAAGCATGATTGTATAAATCAGGATTATGTTGTTGAGGCAGCAACTTTGAGAGTAGCCTGTCCTAATTCATGAGCAGTCAAGCTAACAAGCTTTAAAGCAGATTAGATTTTATTTATCAAACAAGCAGACAGTTAATAAGGTGTTTTTAACCCTGCTTGATGGGTGACTCAGCTTTGTAGGGCAGTACCCAAGTGTTGCATAAATGCTGCAAGGAAGAGGTAAAAAGAAAAAAAAACAGAAACCAGGTTCCATTTTCACACAGCAGACTATCTTACAAGCAGTAAAGATATAATGGCTTGCTGCCTCATTAGTAGAAAGTGTAATTGCTAGTGTATAATATGCTTGGTTGTAGATATTATGTGTCTGTTTACAATAGTAGGAAAACACTTGCAGTTGTATTTAGCAAAACTGATCTGTCTTGGAACGTGCTTAAATTCCATGCAAGGTTTACTTGACCATGGATTTTATTGTGCATTTCTCAAACTCTAAACAGTGACTTCCTAATTCCATATAATTAGAGACATAACAGCTGGAACTTTGATGAGCATCTGCCTTCAGTAAAAGTAAGCACCATGAATTGAGATTAAAGCAAATGACCTGCCCATGGCCTTTTGTTAGTACCAGCACTCCCGCATGTGTGCATGAGACTGTGGTTGTGGGCAAGAGACCATCTAGTTGTGACGGTGGTTGTGTGCGAGTATGAGTAAACAGGACTGTTCTGACTCTAGCTGTAAATGATCATCATTCCACATTAATTTCATCTGGTATCTTCATTCCACAATTTAAATGATTTCCTAAATAGAATGTATGGCACAGGTCCTGGCACCTTGTGTATTTGTAGTTTCCAGGATTACATGTAGGTGTAACAAAGCAAAGTCTAGCATAAAGCTGTCAAATAACTCGTGCTAGCTCTAAATGGAGTTGCCTCACGGGTCATCATGTCAGCAAATAAAAGATGCTAACCAGAGTTCCGTAATAGCTTATATTTGTGATGTAAGGAAGGAAGACAACAACTTGTAGCTAAAATGTTGGCCATCTTTTTTTATTTATTTATTTTTCTTTTCTTTTTTTTTGTGCAAGGCGTAAAGACAATGTGCTAGATATGCTTGTACTCTTAATATGTACACTTATCTAGTAGACTATATAGTTTCTCCGATCTTTTTACAGCCACTTTTCACTTTTTGGACAACCAAACATGGCACTGGGCACACACATGCATGCATGTTGGGCTAGCTAATGAATATACACGTTATGGCCAAAGGTTTGTGGACACCTGATGAAAAGACTCGTGCGTTTTGAACATCCCATTTAAGATGTGGCCCCCACCTTGGTTGTTAGAATAACCTGCAATTTTCTGGGAAGGCTTTCCACTAGATTTTGGAGTGTAGCTTTGGACATGTGTGCTCATTAAACCATTAGAGCTTTAGCAAAGTCAGGAATTTATGTTGGATGAAAAGGTCTGGTGCAGTCAGTGTTCCAGTTCATCCCAAAGGTGTTTAGTGGAAATAAGGTCAGGGCTATGTGCAGGCCACTTGAGTTCTTCCACTCCAACTTTGGGACACCATTGTCTTCTTGGAGGTCACTTAATGCACATGGGCATTGTCATGCAGGAAGAGGTTGGGGCTAGGCCCAGTGAAGGGAAATTGTAGCATATAAGGAATTCATTACAGTTTTGTGCTTCAGAATTTGTGGCAATAATTTGAGGAAGTCATGTGTGCCCAAACTTTTGGTCATATAGTGGCCACAACACACTAAACATCTCATCTATAGAGACCATGTATTTTTGTCTTAATTTTGTCCTATATGTATGCAAACCATTGGCCATTGTACTCTAGAATAAATAAAGGTACTTTTGAACATGGAGGTTGGCAATTTTTTGAGCTTCTGTTTAGTATATGTTAGAATACTGACTAAAACACTAGTCTGGTTTTCTTTCTGTTGTGGACACACACACACACACACACACACACACACACACACACACACACACACACACATTTTAATCATGTGCATGTTGGGCCAGCTGTGCTCAGCAGAGCTAAAAGAGGTTGTCAGCACAAGACAATGAAATTATGACCCCTATTTCATAAGGGCAGCAGTATTCATTGCTCAGTGGCCCTGAAACACATTTTCACACACACACACACACACTTACATTTTTGTAATTCATAGGAATGCTCGGATATGTATATTCTGACCCATCTGATGACGTCCACCTGATACCAGTGTTACTTTTCCTTAAGGAACTCTTCTAAGCTTAAAGATTTATTATAAATATAATAAATATAAAAAAAGATGCATTGCGTCTTCAACTGTGAAATGTTTGGATGAAAAGGTGTTCCAGGTCCATGTTATATCAATCTTATAAGAGTAATATAGATATTATATGATGCTATTTTTTTTTAACTATTATTATTATTATTATTATTACAACCTAGCACGGGTAGTGACCAGCTATGCTCATTCAGGTGGTTGTGCTTTAATGTATATTTGTGGTATTTTTGGTTGTACATGTTGCCTTATATATATACATACACACACACACACGTAGCAATGCTTTTAAAATAAAGTGCACTAAACACTACTTTTGAATTCATTATTAAATTTTGCGCATAACATTGCGATTAATCGCGATTAATTTCAGAAAATCATGCGATTAATCACGATTAAAGATTTTAATC
>JAQMCW010000017.1:11046911-11057155 GCA_030068335.1 Chrysichthys cranchii | reverse complement strand
ATATAAACTGGAGACAGGTTTGGTGATTGCGTTAAAGTATTGTAAATTCATTGAAAGTGGTGATATTAAATTGATATTATATTTACTGTGAATGCTGTGAGAAATCATGTGTTGAACAGGGTCTGGACAATGATCGACAACACAGTTAGAAATGCAAAAAAGTTTCCACCTGAGCCCTGGTGATAGATTGGCGACCTGCCCAGGGTGTGCCCTGCATCTAGCCCCAAGTCAGCTGGGATTGGCTCCAGCTACCCTCGCAACCATGATTGATTACGTGTTAGAGATGGGATGGATGGTTGGCTGGATGTTTCTACCTGTAAATTTAGTAACATTGATTCCTTCAGAGGTAGTTTGACCTACATGCTAATCTTTACAAGAATCTAAATTTGCCTCAAAGTAGACGTCTCGACACAGCACAAATGATGAGTCTCTTGGTTAACAAAGCAAACACTTGAAAGCTGTGCCACCAAAACATTTGAAAAGTGCTAACAGCACATGGCGGTGTCACAAATGATAAGAAATGATTATCTACAGCTGGCACATTTTGCAACATTATAATGGGTAATTATCAGGCACTGGATAAGAAGAAAAGCTGGCCTTTCTGGTGTAATTAACCATAGACTTGTTTGTTTGCTTGCAACCAGTCTGCATTATGCTGGTAATGCTGGTAACAGGCTACGCTAATTTAAGTTCATTTCCTTTTCCGTACATGAAGTCTGGGAATTGAGAAAACAACCAAACACAAAGGAATCTTGCATTTGAGATTTATTAATTTGGATCCTAATGGCTAAGTTCCAGTCTTCCTGCATTGTGTTAATTATATTCCATTTGGTCAGGGACTTTCTGATTTGAATAGGCTCAGTAAGTCCTAGGTTTTCTTCACATTTTCATATTTTCCCTTCAGAGGGAACATCATGTTCTTATTTTAAAAGCTTACAACAGGGCAGTTGACTCAGTGATGGGTTGCATTTGCTTACAAGCAAAAAAAGAAACTGACCATTTTTGGACTGGAATGGCAGTAAGCCAGTTTTGTTAATATTTATAAACGCTAGCAATTATGAATGTATAAAAGTGGCGTGTGCTGCAAGCTGTAAATACCCAGATTTACAGAGAGTGAAGTGTCATCCAGCCTCCAGGGCTAGTATTACTGGAACTCTATGCATCATTAATTCAAGAGTAAGCTGAACCACCTCAGAGGTGTCAATGGCTCCTACACTAGCAGTAATTAAACCCGGGATTGGCTGTAAAGGCATGAAATACTGTAGGGCTTGCACATACACCTCCCACACCAGTCCTCTCCAACTCCACCTCCCTCACAGAGCACTTATTTACTTTGACTGTATCTTTGTGCGTGCGTTTGTGTCGCAAAAGCAGAACACCACTTATTTTGACTGATTACCCTCCTCAGACAGGCAACTTGTTTGACTTTGTCACTGTTCTAGTGTTATGTCATTGTTGAAAAAAAAGTGTTTCTCATTTTCTGGTGATGGACTGAAATCTCTTGCATTCGTTATATCACCGCCACACTTCTTTTTCACACTTGAAATTAAATATAAAAACGTGGTGATGAATATGCAGATGTGTGCTTTGGCACCTCAACAACTTGTGTATTATCAGTAAAGTGTAAGGTGTTGAAGTGTTAAGTATTATTAAAAATGTTCATGCAAGAACCGATTAAACTTGAAAAGCAAGTTTAAAATGGAAACGAGACCATAAAATATTAGACCATAAAATATTCCACTTAAAACTAAAGAGAAAAGAATTTTTCATCAAAGGTAATATATATATGAATATATATACATGAGCTGACTTTTGTCTGAACCATTTTCTCAGGAATTTCTCAGCATTTGTCATTGCAAAGGTTATTTTTTCCCCCATCGCACCCAGAGCCAGATTGGTGTCTGCGCTATATGGAAATACCCATGGCGTGATCAGACAACAGTCTTTGCTGTTACCTAAAGAAATAGTTCAGTATAAAGGTCTAGATCTGTTCTACAAACGCAATGCCTGGGCAGACACACTTTCCTCCAAAAGTATTGGAACGACAAGGTCAATTTCTTTTCTAGTCCTTTTGCTTTGTAGCAAAGACATTTGGGTTCAAGATCAGAAGTTGAACAGAGCTGACAGATCAGAATTCAGATTTCACTTCCTGACTTGGATGCCAAGGTGTTTTAAACAATTTAGAACGCCATATCTTTTGTAGCAGACCATCCAAATTTTTTTGGTGAGCAAAAGTACAGAAACATAGTCTTAAAGTAAATTTAGGTAACACTTCATTTTTGGTTGCATCTTCCTTGCATGCAATAACTGCATTAAGCTGGTGAGCTACTGATATCATCTTGGTAAATACTTTTCCAGGGGGGCTGTGTATCAGCTACTACATGAAGCTGATCAAATTCTGATATATTTCAGATGAACCTTTTAACCCCAACTCAAGCTTGTTGAAATTGGCATAAACAGTGCACTAATTAAAAGTAATGGAACACCAAGCCAGTTCAATCAGATTTATTGATTAAAGTTGTCTTGAAAAATAGGTGTGTATTAGAAATTATGTATAAAGGCATTTAAAAGATTAGAATTGCTTTGTGTGCTACCAGATGACCTTTAAAAAGTGCAGAACAGTTTGAGGTCTATAAAGCCACTGCAGCTAGAGCAGAAGATAAAAGCCCTTTCAGATAAACCGTGCATTATTATTGCTGCTATTATTATTATTATTATTATTATTATTATTATTATTATTATTATTATTATTATAATAGTCATTTTTACTTTGCATTTTCATTTCTACGTTAATTGAAGAAATACAGAATGGAGAAATGGCACATAATTAATTGTAGGAAAGAACAGCTACAAAAAACAAAAGTGTACTGTGTATTTATTTGACATTATTCCTTATGGATCACAGAACAGGATGTTAACTCTTCTAAAGTGTGTCAGCTTTTGCACTTGATTTAAAGGTCTGCTTACCTAGTTAGGAGAAAACATTAACAATGATGGACATACGCGCATATATCAGCAGCACTCGCATTAAGGACTGAAGCTGTTTATTGTACAGTTGTATTGTTTATTCTTGTAGCCAGCAACCATTCCATATTTTACACGCTTATTTATTAAACTCTTGATTTATTTGTGTAGTTACTTATTGATTTTATACATAGTATTCTGGTTATTTACTGGAGCCATAGAGCTTTTTTTTATTCTTGAATTATCCACCGACAGAACATATTACCTCTGTGTACTTTACATTACTTCTGTATACTTTTTACTTTTTTAAGATTTGGATTAAAGTCAATTCAAGTGACTAGGTGAATAACTGTACGAAGTCAATAATAAATAGAATCACCTTGATAATGGAGAGGTTGTAATGTCTACCACTAAACAAGATATACACTGCCTGGCATACCAAATTTTTCAAACCTCTGATTTAATGAACCCAAACTTTACAACCAACTGACTGACTTAATTGATTTGTTAAGCCCGTGAAAAACCTTTTATGTTGTGAAATGTGGACATTTCCTGCTGTATGTAGTTCTGAAAACTGCAGACATTGGTTACTGAAATGCTGTCTTTTTCAATTAAAGCAAAGTTCTAGCATTTTAAAGTCTAAATTTTGAACTGCTACCCCCAGAAATGAAAAAGGGAGAAAATTGCATTTATAGGTTCCAGGGTGGACGTTTTGACAGCTGTTATCTGATTACAAACTGAACAGATTGGACCTTTAACGTTTTTGAAATCTTTAACAATACAAAATATGACCTCATTTGACTCCTTACTGGCTTGTTCTCAAGTTCTCAATCTTAAACCACTCAATTCTGGATTGGGCGCGAAAACAAAAATAGCGCTTGGTCATTAGTTTTTCTCCTTTCCACAGGAGCGTATTTAGTTTTTCCTCCCAGCTTTGATTGATCACAGGCTGCCTGACATCCCTGCAGCCGAGTGCTTAAACTGAATCCACGGGTTGAATATTAAAAGTCCCTGGCTGGGGCTCTGCCACTTGAGCACTTCCATTCACTCAGGAGGGGGGGGGACTGGTGCCAGAAGCAGGATGATGTCACCAGTCTGAGGTCCGTGTTCTGTAAAGCTCCTCCCTGTTTTCTCACCACCGATCTTTCCGTGCCATCATGTAGAACAGGATTTCAAGGCTTTGTCTAATGCCTTGTTCACAATAGGTCTTTCTGAAAGTTGCTGTATTGTTCACACTACACAACCTCAAGACTCCTGATCACAAGTCAAAAGGTTGTGTAGCATGGACGGAGTGGCGACAAGGGGCTTTTCAGCAAAGTCTGTCTGGTCTCCAAAACAACACTTTCACAAAAAGTTACATGAGAATTGACACAGGATATAAAGCGACAGTCACATGAAACAGGAGCTTATGTCCAACAAAAACAAGCACTACGACTTGTTTGAACAGTGATTACTTCTGAAAAACCATGTGAAAAGAAAACCAAACTGAAATGTACTGAGCACTTGAAATATCGTGGTGGCATGGGTGCGCCAGCCAAAACTCTATTCAAATTTTTCTAAGATTCCTGATTCCACAACACAACCATGTGCGTGGTGTTTTTTTCAAATTAGTTATTTATTTATTTTTGTTCTGTGAGCTGAGCTGATGTGAGGTGCAGTGAGGTGAGGACCCCTGCCTCTTTCCATTGACTCATGTCTCATTGGCTGTAGCTTGCCAGCAATTGGCCCAGCTATTTAGCAGTCTAGATATCTGGTCACAGTCGGCGCCTAGTTGTCGCACTTGTTTGATCACATCTTTGTATTGTTCGCACTTAGCGATTGTTGACTGCTGATCAAATGTGGAGTTGCGCCTGATTGATGGCGTTTGTTGGCGACTCAAAAAGAGCCTTAAAATTGTGTAGTATGAACAAAGATTAAACTGACTCAGTTGCAACCATGCGCCAAGGTTTTACAATTTTCACATGACGGTATCATATCGATCTTCAGTCGAGGCTCCTTCAACAGTCATCACAATCGCCCTTCCTTCAAAGTCGTAATCAGACTTGAACATTTATTCATGTTCCTGTTCAGCAATGGCGTTATCAAGCACCAGTGTCACAGTTGCATCTTGAATACATTTGCACTCTAATGCAAATGCATGTATTAACACAAAAGACAAAAGCACTTTGATTTTGGCTGCTTGCCTCCAGGACAGCTGTAATCCTTGCCTCAGTTAGTGTTAGACAGAGCCATCATATTTTATTCGGTGACTCATACATCACTCTTTTAGTTAAGAGTTAACAGAAGTACAGCAGAAATCTTAACAAAGCATCCAAGAGTGACGTTTACTCTCCAGCATCTTATTTGATTTCGATTCCCCTTGTCTATATCTTATAAGCTGCTTAGATTAAGTCATGAGCATGGTCTTGTTGCCATATCTTTAGTGTTGTGTTCGAACATTCCTTGTTTTAAGGTCAAGTGCGACCTTTCGGGTTCTTGTCTTGGTTACCTTGACCTTTTCACATCAAGGGCTAGGCATGGCTGAACTTTACGCCAGCCACTCCATCACAAAGGAGACACTTCCTCTGGTACCACTGACCTTTTTTGACTGATGACACCTAGCAGTTCCCATACAAATTGTGGTAATTTATGACTCCAAACCTTTTACGTCATTTGTTTACCACTTTACTCGGTATGCTTGATTACAAAGCTGAGTAAAGAAGAGTTCTGTTATTTGTGTTTCTCCAGGGTTTTAACCAAACCTTTGGTGTAGCAAACAGGTTGGCCTGACAGAATTCTTTAGTGATGGTGGTTACTCATAGACTAATCATAATTCAAAAGGGGCTCTGGTCAATATCTGTCTATTTCTTTTCTACTGTAAGTAATGTGGAAATAACTGGGCTGAGTGTGGCATAAAAAGTCCAGTACTATAAATGATGTTACAACAAGTCTGGAATAAAATGCGCCCTCTGAAACTTCTCTAAACCACCGGTTTATATTAATGCTCTTGTTCCAACAGCTGATTCACTACACACATCATCTACGATTAATAATAAACAGAATACACAATACTTTGCTGTTTAACTAAGCAAAGTATATAATTATTGATTTGGAGAAGCTATTTTGGACAGAGATGTTAATAAATATTTATGGACAGAGTCTCCAATGCCAGCAGTTTGTAACATTCAGGATGTCTCCTACCATTGGAAACGCCTGTGTGTAGAATACTTTGGGCTTCCTGGTTTCTCACACACTCACCTTCTGCCGCTTAATCCTGTTCAGGGTTGCAGGGGGAGGCTCGAGCCAATCCCAGCTGACTTCGGGCAAGAGGCGAGGTACACCCTGGGCAGGTCACCAGTCCACCACAGGGCCAACAGACAGAGACCATTCACACTCACATTCACACCTTCAGGCAATTTAGAGTAGCCAATTTGCCTAATCCCCTCTGTGCATGTCTTTGGACTGTGGGAGGAAACCGGAGTACCGGGAGGAAACCCACACGGACATGCAAACTCCACACAGAAAGACGCCCAGGCTGACCCCAAGGACCAAACCCAGGACCTTCTTGCTGTGAAGTGACAGTGCTAACCATCACACCACTGTGCCGCCCTTCTGGTTTCTCAGTAACACTTTATTTGGCTCATTACAAAAAAAAAAAAAGAGTCTGGTGAGGGAACGACTGCTTATAGCTGCTCTAACGTAACTGACAACAGGAACTAACTTGTTTCGTGGAAATTCCACGAAATAAAATGAGAGACTATAAAGGGGTAAAAAGTATATCTTGTTCATTAATGAATTAACAAATTGCAACTGTTGGCCAATTTGAGGAATGAATTCATGGTGCCAAGAGTTATTCTGCTGCATCACACCACCCCTTCGTTGATTATTTTCCTACACTGAACAGCATTAATGAAACTTTCACTGTTACTTTCTATTTATTCTTTTCTTTTAACACAGAAATACAATCATAAGAACTACTGCTAATATATAATGATACTGACTTTCTCTTTCTCTTTGTTCTCTTCCATGCCTCCTCTGCACAACCCTGGCATAGGTAAGTCAAGTCCAATAATCTCAAAGTGGTCATGATCTGTGGGTGTCGAAGATGGAGGTGAAAAAGTGTCTTTTAATACAAGTTTTCCAATATGTTGGTCTGATATTACCCACTTGAGGCTTCTTTTCCAGTGGGAGTGCTTGACTGGAGAAATCAGTTGTTATGGTTGTAAAATCATTAAATCCCTGTTCACCTCTTTATTCTGTAAGGTAATGCAGTAATAATTCAGATAAGCAGATATTGCCTTCAGTTCCCTAAAGAAAGACGCTTACTAACACACAGGCATGTGGTGTTACTGCTGCCGCCTGTCAATCTGCAAGTCTTTTCACACATATGGACGCTTTCTATTTTCTGCCGCATTCATTTCCTCTGTGCACAGTCACTTTTGCCAAACACATCTGATGACACATCCACTTCCGAAGTGATATGTTCGCATGAGAAGAAAGGAGCTGATTATAAACTGATTTCACCAATGTCAACAATCTGTTACAGTTCTGATTGACAAGAGGCGCTGCCTACTGAGCAAGGCATGCCTTATGGCCCGCATCTAATTATTGAACAAATTGTGCTAATTTTTTTAACTAATTTTTTAGCACTTTTAATTTCTTGTTATCCTATAAAAGCAAATATGCATTAAACTAGATAAGTCCTACGGTAAGATTTTTTTCTAATGAGCTTTACTGTATATTGACAAATTTGTCACTTGACTGAATAAATGTTTAGAAAAACATATATCAGAAATTCTAAAACAAAAAATGGTAACGACGTGGGGCTGCATCTTGAGATGTTTGGTCTTATTAAAATCTCCATTCTCTGTACAGTTTGTAGCAGTGGATTGAGGAGAAGTACTGATCATATTCTGTCATCTCCAAACAAGCATGTGAAAAAAGCAAAATTAAATTGCACATATCTGTAAAAAAAATTACATAGCAAAACTTAATCTGGTTATGTGCTCAGCAGCATGATAAATGGAGTCCTAGCACATTCATAACACACACACACAAAACTGCAAAGGATGGGTGCAGGTTTTCAAAAAGTCTAATTTTCCGTAACCCAGAACGCAATTTTCCTGTGGACAGAAGGCCAAAAAAAGCCGTATTTTCAAAAACATTTGTATACGTGCGGATGGGACTGGCCTGCGAATATTAATATGTCCATGTTCTTGATTGCTTTGTTTAGGTGTGTTTGGGATTATGCCATTAAAAAATGTCAGTTATCTCCAGGTCCCTGAGGAATGACCTTGTTCTAGAGTGATATACACAATGGAGCCCATTCCCAAGCATTTCCCCTGACTTGCCAGTTTAGTACACTGGGACCTCAGATGAACCTGCGGCAATTAGGTTGGAAGTGGCACTATATTACAATACACTCTTTCCATGGGCCCTAACCTATCCCCCTTTAGACTGAAACCAATTTTCTGCTCTCTCTCTTTCACACAACCTTGGGCCATAAAACCCTATGTGCGCTAACAAATTCTACAATTCTATTGATTTTAGTGTGTAATTTGTATTGCATACTACAAATGTACCATATGGTGTTCAATGACAATAGACGATTGTAATGTGATGACAATTGAATTAAACCCTTCACATAGACCTGGTAAATTCCCCAGAGAGGTAGAAGTCAAGGTCGCACTCCAGACTTCTGAGGAAGGATTTGCAGTAAATTTGCTTGCACTCTCCAAATTGTCTGATGCTGGGCGGGCCACAGAAAATTATGGCTTGTAGTTCCCCTGATCAGGCAGAGTGCTGAGATGGAGTTGAATAGAGAGATCTCAGCTTCAGCTTTGGATAAATTTGGCATCAGCATATGGATTGCTCTGGGCTCCAGGGCAAAGCCAAACATGACAGACGCTGGAAGGCTCTGTTGTTCCAGTGCTTTCTGTCTTGCTGCCATTCCCTTCCAGGAGTGCTGTCTGCTCTCTGCTTCTCACTGACAAGTCAGAGATCTTGATCTCTCCATCCTTGAAAGTATAACAGATGCGCAAATGGAATGACAGGAACCTCAGGTCCTGATCTACAGCATGGATGGGAGAAAAGGAGGTCAGAAAGATTGACTAGATCCGATGATTAATCTACCCAGACATGGTAGGCAGACGCCTACTGAGGGCCCCTCGAGTCATTCTGCAGATTGATACGGCACACGTGACGCCACACGCTCCGGTTTCTCTGCTCTCTCAGTGGCTGTAGCCATAAAACCCAGCATTTGTCAAGGAAATGGCTAAGGACAGAGCCCATTTCTGCCCTGATTGCACCAAATCAGGTTTGCCTAGCTGGAGATAAATATTACTTAGCCTGTAGCACCTGATCCAGCATTTCTTAAATAGGGATTATAGAGAGTGAGGTTTCCTGTATAGAACTCAGTCTGATAGTGCACCATGTAATGTCTTGCAAATCAAATGCAGCGCAACAGTGTAGCTTCCTTTGAAGTGATAATGACTCGTACTGACTTGTCGCCAGTCAGGCGAGGTGCAGATGCAGTTGTCGTCACACACACACAAAAAAAAATCACAGTAACAGAGTCTTTGGGATCTGCTCACATGAGCTGCAAGTTACTTTTTTTTATCTGCATTTTACAGGTAAGGAGGCAGGTACATATATTTATATAATTATGTCAATATCAAGGGCAAGCTTAGGAATTTGACCAGCTCAGCTGCCTGTTTGGAGAAAGTACAGGTTTAATAGAGGATTTATCGTAAGCATTTAGGTGTATGCCCTTATCCATTCCCTCACAACCTCCCCCCAAGGCTGACCTTCTTAAAGATGTGATATGGTGCCATTTCAGAGTTTTAGCTTATAAGTGGAAGTGGGTAAGTGTCCATATCCTTCTTTAATTAACTGCAAGTGTCCTTTGAGACTCCAGACAGGACTTGTGATTGTCTGTGAGAAGAACATGTTCGATCTCTTTCTCTAACTATTTTGCTCAGTGGATCCTTTGTTTGGTCCTAAAAGCCCATCTCTGCTCTAGTTGTATGGGGACATTCACGTTGAAATTAGTCCTCTGACAGTTTTAAATCAATATTTTCCCTAATCCAACCGAGCCTTGTCACTTAGAGGCTTGTTTAATGAGGCTGAAAAGTTACCACCCAACCACTTTCTAGAAGTAATCACTTTGCCTTAAAGCAAAAATAACCCCAAAACAATAATACAATAAATTAAAGCACAAGCTAGATACAGGGAGTGCAGAATTATTAGGCAAGTTGTATTTTTGAGGAATAATTTTATTATTGAACAACAACCATGTTCTC
>JAQMCW010000017.1:11007092-11018076 GCA_030068335.1 Chrysichthys cranchii | reverse complement strand
AAAGAGGCTACAGACTCTCTCAAAACCCTTATAGACTGTTAAAATAGATATCTGAGGACAAGTATAAAAAATATTAATAAATTCTAATGACGCGCACATATAATTTAACCTCACGCAAAATGACTCGGCGCTAAGCTAGACCGGGCTCGGTGTAAACAGTGTCTTGGTGCCACCTGTCAGCCATGCACTTTATCTTTAGATATTGAGATATGCGCGCGCACACACACACACACACACACATTGTGTGCGATATAGGAGACATAGAATGGATGAATGGAGTATTGTAAGTTGTTCTCTGATGTTGTTCTCCGTGCGCGCGCTCCGCGCGGATCCGTGACAATAAGAGCCGGTCCGCTTTAAGCGCCGGTCTCTTTTAAACGCCGGGCTGTCCAAATAATTTTTTGAATAAACGCCCGGGCTACTATTGGAAGATATACGGTATGTCGAGCCGTAGGAACGGAACTCCGCCGTAAATAGAGGACGCCCTGTATATGATTCCACTTGTCCTTGGCTACAAAGGAGCTCAGACAGTTGTTGAATGATCCAGCCGAAGTTTATCTGAAGTAGCTCACATTCTCATCAAAATAAAAATGGGCAATTCCAGCGTTATGGATGTGACTTTGGAACTTATCAATCAACTGACATCAACCTGCTTGGCATCAAAAAGATTTGTCACAAGGAGAGTGCGGACAAATGTTAAAAAAAAAAAAACAGTAAGGGATTTATTTATTACATGGACATCCTTGAGTTATGGATGTGATGTCTGAAACAGCAAAGTCCGTATAGTGCAGCTATTTCCAGGCTCCTGTGCCTTTCTCTATAACAATTCTTATCAAAGCCAACCTTATTTTAAGCTTTCACAGTTGTTACAATGATTGTCAGATCAGAAAGTAGGCTGAATCCCAAATGACTTATGACCACTATATGGCCAATAAGAAGCTATTTAGAATTGATCCAGCTTGCTGGATAAATCCCATGAGGTTTGTCTAATATAAATCTCACTTTTTATTACCAAGCCATAATCTAAGATTAACCAAAAGATGTTATTACCCGATGTTTTAGGCTGAGGGCTAACTTTAAATAAATTGTGAAATAACCTCAAATTGTCCCCAAAATCTTGTAGCAAGTCAGTATATTAGGTATGAAGATTGGTTATGTAAATTTGCAATTGTAATATAAGTGCAAAGGGTGGCACGGTGGCTGAGTGGTTACCGCTGTCGCCTCACAGCGAGAAGGTCCTGGGTTCGAGCCCCGGGTTCAGCGCAGGTGCCTTTCTGTGTGAAGTTTGCATGTTCTCCCCGTGTTCGCGTGGGTTTCCTCCCACAGTCCAAAGACATGCACAGAGGGGATTAGGCTAATTGGCAACTCTAAATTGCCCATAGGTGTGAATGTGTGTCGCCCTGCGGTGGATTGGTGACCCGCCTAGGGTGTGTCCCACCTCTCGCCCGCTGTCAGCTGGGATTGGCGCCAGCTTCCCCCCGCGATCCTGAACAGGATTAAGCGGCAGAAGACGAATAAAGATGATTAGTGCAAAACTAGTCATGGGTCAGTCAACGCAAGAACCTGAAAAAGATTGCTTTTGATTTTCTTATTATGCTTTACCAAGAAAATATTTGGTTGATTTTCTCCCCAAACAGTGTTGCTTGGTTTATACAGTCTTATTAAGCATTATGCTGTCCCATTCATATTTCAAGTAACGTCCTATTTCTTTTCATGCAGTCTGTTTAAAGACATGAATTCATGGTTGTACAAAACAAACTGAAACAGAAAGCCAAACTTCACCATAACCACTTACATTTCAAGAGATTCTTGTGAAGATTTTTTGAAAGTCGAAGCGTGCCATACGTAAGACCACAGCCACAAGCTTTATGAGCATGGGTTAAACCACAAGAAATGCTTGCAGCTTCGATTCTGACTCTCATACCGTCTCTGCTGGGATTGGGTTCAAAGGTACAGTGTATATATACACGAGGAGTTGTGCATTTTGTTTTTCTCTTGGTTGTGAAAAAGTCTTACTTTGTACATACAAATCTTGTAGTCTTTCTTTTTGTATGTCTTTGTTGATGACACTATCTTACACAACAGGGTCAGCCTGGTGCCTTGCCACATACACATACAATCCAAGAGACAGTTCTTAAAAAAAACAAAAAAAAAAACCAACCTCATATGATGGTCATCAAAAAAATGTTCAAGTTAATATAAAGATACCATGCTATACCTTAACTACAATTTTGGAACGCTATTGATAAAGAAAAGGTCATCTGATAAAACAAAAGTGATAAATTCCAAATAACTAGTAAAATAGCTTGAAAAATGAGCCATTCTTGCTTGAGTGTTTCAAATCAGTCCCATCAATTTAAACTAAAACGTGTGATGTCGGTCAAATTGATGTAATTGTTTCTATGCTGCAATTTCCAATGAGGAAGCATTTATTACTAAGCTGTGACACTGGAGACTCCTTCTGTATTTCTTAGAATTCAAGCTGTAACTTGGGGAAATAAAGACAAATAACGCTAACAATATAGTCACTCTCTTAAACGTGAAAAATCTCTTAAAACTTTGTCTATGAGACAAGATGTGGTGTTCTTACATCACATATAAAAGATAATATTCCGGCTACCTCTGAGGTGACTACATGTTGTGGTAGCAGAAGTGCAGCTTCTGACAGCTTTGTGCTGCAATTTATTTTGCCTGATTTCATCATCCTGTCCACATACCTGCATGTTCTTGATTCTGAAAAGATCCTTCTGTCATCCATTAATGCAAAACAATCAGCTTAGTCAAAGATGTTTTGCTGACAGCCAGATTAGGCCATGTTTATTTTCTTTTACCAATCCTAGCTTCAGTGAGCCTGTGTCCACTGTTGCGTCAGATTCTTGTGGAATTTGATGTGGTGTTCTGCTTTTGCAGCCTATCTGCCCCAAAGTTCACCACTTTATGTGTTCTGAGATGCTTTTCTGCTTGCCACGGGTGTAAAGAGTTATTCCTCAAGTTACCATAGCCTTGTTGTCAGCTCTGGTCATGGTCCTCTGATCACTTTCAGCAAAAATTTGTTTCCCCACAGACCTACAACGCACCGTGGATGTTGTTTGTTTTTCGCACCATTCTGTGTAAATTCTAGACATTGTTATGCATGAAAATCCAAGAAGATCAGCAGTTTCTGAAATACTCAAACCAGCCTGTGAGGCATCAACAACCTTACCATGGTCAAAATCACGAGATGACATTTTCCCCCTGTTCTGATGTGAACATTAACTGAAGCGCTTGACGTATATTTGCAGGATTGTATACACTGCACTGCTAGCCACACGATGGGCTGGTTGAAAGAAACTGCATGAATGAACACGGGTACAGGTGCTTCTAATTAATTTGTCAGTGAAAGTTTGATATTCTGCAATTTTTCAGGTTGCAATGGTCTCACGTTAAAGGACACTCGTAACCTTTAGATTATTCAGTTACTGCATACCTCATTAACTATCCTTTGTTGCTCAGAGTGATCCATGCTAGGGGAACGCTGAGATGGAGAGATGAGAGCAGCAAGTTGGCAGCACTAGATGGGAGGTACTTCAACTAGTTTCAGATAGTTCTTATTCTTTTTGTCTTCAGTTTGCCTGTAGACAAATTTGGATTATTCCATTAAAATTACATGCGAAATCAGTCTACGTTAATGCAAGGCTTGACAGTAACAGTAGCAGCGGTGGCATTGGCTGTCAGATAGAAACATTGGCAAACACTTCCTCTATTTTCTCTGGTTATTTATAAAATCTGTAAGCAGGTGAAGGTATAAGATTATAAAATTCCAAACAAGATTACACTATTTACTTTAAATTCCTTTTTGAACTGCCTGATATGTATATGGATATATAACAAATATAAAATGGAGTGTATTTTAAAGAGTTCCTAGCTATGTTTAAACCTGGGACTCCCAAGCCTCCCTGACCTCATATGCTTGATTAACAAATCTGGTCTGCTTTGCCTGTTTTATTAGGTTATTTTACGAGTTAATATTACAGATACGTGAGTATTAAATTGAGTGTGGATGTTTTACTCTTTTTCATTGTCCTGAGTCCATGCATCTATTTAAATCCATTCATCTTCCTCCACCAGTTTCTTGGCAACGTCTAGTGGAAAAAAAGGAAGTCTTGTGGGGGGAAAAACAAGCATGGAAACACACAGAAACATATATTAAATATCCATTTGCAAGTGTATGGCTCAGTAATGGCTTGGAGTTGTAGAAAGTTCATAATGCCCATATGGGGTTATGTGCCCAAAATATTGGAAAAGGTTAATTTTAAAACCATTTTACGAAATGACAAGTTCATTAGTCATCTGTGCATGCTAATTATCCACCATGTAAAACGAAAAAAAAAAAAAAAAATGCTGTTCTTGCCATATTGTATGCTTCCCCCCCCCCTAAAAATTCATATTAAAATCATGCACATTTGTTTTCCATAAACCTGGCTGCGAAGAGTGAATTATGTTAGTTGAATACTTATGCTTAAAATTCCTTCAGTGAATAGACAACAAATAATCATTTAATCCTGATTATTGTTGCAGTTTTATTAAGGAACTATTGAGTTTTGGTTGATAGAAGAAGAAGAAGAATAGCTTGGCAACTAAAAAAGAAGTACAACAGAGGTAGGGTGATTTAGTTTGATTAAATTTGCGTTGATAGCTATCTTTTGTTCAGTTATATACTACCACATAGAAGATCACGAAGAGGGCTGCTAATTGTCCAGTCCTTATTATTCATCCCAATCATGACTAAAAGATATATGAAAAGGACCTTTTACAGTTTCCTAAAGGCCAGCAGCGAAATATATCAGAAGTGCAAACTCCAAAAAGGAGACAAAAATGATGCCTGTGATGTTGCTTCACCTTCCCTGAAGACTTGCACCGATGCTCATGGACGCGTGAACCGGGCCCCGAGCCAACTGCTGGTGTCCGAGCCGACCGCAAAGCAGAATGGACAGAAAAGGGAAAACCTTGTTTATATCGGCTCTTTGGTCCTGCACTGCGCTTTAAAGAGCTTTCTCTATGGAAAAGTAATCCAGATCACTGAGGACCTGCATGGATGCAACAAGCAACACTGGTGAGCAAAAAAACCCCAAAACAAAACAAAAAGTAAACTCTCCTGGAGATACAAAATGCAAAGAAAGGCAGGGAATGTGAAATAAATCTAGAATGCTCTTATTGCTGTTCCTGCTTGCATCAGATACATGAATAATGAATGATGCTGAGAGAGAGAAAGAGAGAAGGGCTACACTGCTGTCCACACTATACAGCGTGTTTTGTACTAGTACACAATCCTCCAAAGCTAAACTGTACTTCTTATTAGCGATTTTTGTTTAGTGCTTTTGTAGCCTCTAACTAGGGATTTTAGAATACGGAACGCATACTGAAGTATTACTATTAATACTAGTATTATTGTAAGTGCTTGGGAAAAAAAGTGATCTGAAAGTACCATGAAAACGAGTTGGGGGTGCTGCCAGAGCAAAAAAAAAAAAAAAAATGAATGAATGAATCAATGAATTAATTAATGAATTAAAATCCATCTAGTGGATGCAGGCCCTTATTAGCTGTAACTAAGCTCATTATAAACTTTGAGGTAAACTATATATCCTATGCATGCCTGTGCTTTTTATGTTGAGCAACTTTGGAAATGCTTATTGAATTATTTTCAAGACAAGTAGCCCTGATAAATTTAAACCCCGAATACTTTCATAGCTTAATCTGTTCGATAGAATGGACAAGGGAAGCCAACATAGATCAGAGAAAAGCATTTTGTTGCCGTTTGCTGCTTCAAAGTCAGGGAACAGGCTATTAAGATATGTATAGGATGACAAAATCGGCTAATGCAATTTTTTCCTGTCGACCTCAAAGCTGCAAGCATAGCATTTTCTGAAAGACATTTAAATCGTCCAACTTGATAGACATTGGGATAAATCTATAGGCAGGCCTCAATTCTGTCTTCAGTCACTGCATGCCTAATTGACACTAGCAGTGTGAATTTACTTTTGATGATGAATTCATGCTCAGTAATTTGCATAATAGGCTTAACAAAGTGTTAATTGTGCATTTCCACGGTTAATAACTGAATCATTCATTTTTGGCTAACAGACATTTAATTTTGCACCCATACACTGTAGGTCATAATGAATGTAGCTTCATGCATAATACGGAAGCCATTCTTCTTGAACAAAGAACATGGCTAAATTTGGCCTTGTGGTAAAAATTCAAGTAAAAATTCGTTACAAATGGCCACTTTTGTACATCATTGTTTTTAAAAAAAATAGTTCCATAATTGTTCTTCTTTCTTTTTTTTATTGAGAATGACTTTCCCATAAAAGCTCTTAAGCTGTCAGTTTATATCACGTAGTTATAAGCTGAAAGAGAGAGTGGTCGTGAGGTAATGTGCTGGAAATTCTCGTAGCGCAGCACTATATATCTGGTGGCACTGCTTAGCCAAACTTAGATTGTTGTTTCGCTTAGATGTGGTCAGCATCGTCATGTTCTCCTATGTGTTTCATCGTTGCAGAGGTAGCAAAGCAAGGTACAGGTACAGTACAGGGATTACACAGCCAAAGAGTCCCTTGTGCCAAGAAACAGAGGTTGCTTTAGTATGATCTAGGTAATCATGCTAAATTATGTCATGATAATGGTATAATGGTCAGTTTTCATTATGTGTTCTGATGTGCAGAGATGGCAAGAGTACTTCATTTCTGTTCATCCAAAACATGCTGATGTTTTGAATGAAAGCCAGTCCTCCAACCAACAAAACATACCATTCAGAAGATCATCCCTGTTCCTGATTGCGTTTATGGATTTAATGTCTTCTGTGCGACATTAGTTTATTCTCGTAACCTTTTTCGGATTTTCTGACTTTCAAAATAGGGCAAGGCATGTGTACGAAAGAATTTCCATTTCTTCAAACATTGTCGCAAGCAGCTTGCCTATTTTCGGGTTTAACCACATATCGAATTCAAGGTCTCGAATTGAACTCTTTCTTTCTCCGACGTCTTTCTTCTCCTATTGTATCAGCCGCCGTGTAGCGTATGGCAAATCCGACGCTGAAGCAGCGAGATACACGAAGATCCGTGCTTACCAGCTTTGCAGGCTCAACAAAACAAGGATTGCTTGTAGAGATTAAAGCCCAGTATAAAAGAAAAGCTCTGGCAGACTGTGATATGGAGGCGCTGTCAAAGGAAGACTGGGGCTATACAATAAGTCCTGTTTGTGCTTGCTACCTAAGCAGTCAGTGAAGTTTGTCAGGAGCAGATGTGGCTATTCGTAGCTCCTTTGAGTTTTATAGGATTAGAATAAGTAAGGAATAAAACACTCGGGTGCGTACTGTTATAGGGAAATGATCAAACGACAGTTACCTCCCGAAGTGTTTTATTCTCTCTTTTTTTTAATACCACAAGAAACAAAGTTGTCGAATTTTCAGATCTGATTAGTGAGAATGTGTTGATTTCCTAATGTTGCTTTGATAACAAAAGCTCATTCACTTCTATGGTGGACAAATGAAAAAAGAAAAAAAAAAAAGGTCTTTAACTGTCCAGTTTGGATAAGTCCATGCCTTGACAGCTTAATATTATTGTTCTTGGTTGACATCAGGGGAACCCAGTGTGGTCTTCTGCTGTTGTAGCCCATCCACCTCAAGGCTCTGTTTTGTGCATTCGGAGATGCTTTTCTGCTCACCGTGGTTGTAAAGAGTGCTTTTTTTTTTTACTTACTATCTCCTTTTTGGCAGCTCAGACCAATTTTGCCCTTTACCTCTGACCTTTTTCGTCAACACGGTGTTTCCACCCACAGAACGGTTGTTCTCTCATTTTTGGTTAACTCATAAATGAGCAGGGGCACAGGCGTTCCTGTTCAAGTGGACACTGGGTGTAGGTGTCTGTGATGGAACTATTCATATAAAAATTATTCCACATTAGAACGAGCACATTAATATTCACAAACCTGCGGTTTTCAGTATATCCGGAACTGTCAGAGATGCCGTTGTAGAAAAGCAATTGCCTGAATCAGTTTTTTGAAGTAATAAATTACGAACCTGAACTTTAACATTTTCCTTCGAGCACATAGTGAGAGATTTCCTAATGCTGTGAAAGCGTGTTTCACTAACATACATAATTTAATGTGCCTAATGTAGTGAGTCATTGGGAGACTTCATTAGAAAAAAAACAACAAAAAAAAGTGTTGGTAACTTAATCCAAGAGCCTTGAACTAGACTAATGAGGTGCTCAGAACCACAGTCATGCCAATTTACTATATTTTTGTCCTTCCCTTCCAGCATTTGGTGCACAATGAACTGTACAATTGTTGCATTAGAAAGTCTCATTAGTCTTAGAAGTGGGTGGAAATTTCGCCAGATTGTTTGGGAGTCTGTGACATGAGGACATTTCTTTGATGGATGGTGATACAGTTTAAATAGGTCTAGCGATTTAAAGTAGATGGACGCGCTGTCCAGGGTTAGTCCCGTCATCCTACTGCAATGGGATGCTTCATTAAATTCCAGCCATACGCGTGCACTACAGACACCTCAAAAGCAACATACTGTGCTTTATGGGATGTTGGGAAAGCCTCGAGGCAGTAACTAGGTTGCTCCAAGCATGAATCCAGGGCCTCCCTGTAGAACCACACTGATTTTACACTTCATTACGAAAGTCGACCTGCTGGGAAACTAAAGGAGATCAATAAACCTGTTCCATGTATCGTTAAATCTCAAGACTCTATGTGTGGTGCATGACATAAAAAAAAAAAAAAAAAAAAAACTATACAAGCATTTCCAAGAACAATTTGTTTCATTTTTGCAGTCATGATTCAGTTGGGAAATGAAGTGGTGTGTGTGTGTGTGTGTGTGTGTGTGGAGGGGTGGGTGGGGGTGGGTGGAATGGATTGGTGTTTGGTTTATTTATTTCTTTTCTTCTCTTCTCGAACACTGCCATTAAAGTTGGCTGCTAAAATGGCAATCACGCTGTGACACTGCATTACTTAGACTTGCTTGTCACATTGTTTTCCGGCTCTAGGACTATAGCTATGAACTGTGGTACTATCAGTGACCTCGAGGTAGAATGCTGATATTAAAAACACTTTTCTCACTCAGTCAAAAATGTCTATTCCTGCATTAATGACAAAACTGATGCGTTTTGCCAGATAAAGTTAATTCTCCGAGGTGGGATGCATTGGCACTCATCTAGGAAAGCTGTGCCCGAAAGAAATGTTTTCACGCTTATTACAGATGGTATCTTCCGAGGACTTTGTACACAAAGCCATTATCGGGTTTGATTTCTCAGGTGTTCAAAATTCTGGTTGCGCCGCAGTTGACGTCCAAATTGCTCTGCGGAATTGCAGACGGTTACAACGGTCTTTAAATGTCAGCTTCATCTCTTATCCTGAGCTCGGTGCTTTTATCTGGCTTATGGTGTGGAAGGGATTTCCAATGGGACTGCAAGTTCTTTCCTTTATCAAACCCTCCAAGATGTTCTAGAAGTTTATAGCTGTTCAAAACATGGAATTTAATACTTTTATGGATTTTTGGAAATGGATTGAAATGAAAACTAACATAGTTGATGCATTCGTTTCTATAGGTTTTGGTAGTCCTTCTAACACTACCAGTATAAGTTTAATGGGTTTACCTTAAGACTTAATTATTTTCGATTAGTTTTTAACTCAAATTTGGGATAATGTTCTGTTGACTGATGGTTCAGATTGGAACTTTTTGGAAGCTGTGAGTCCCCGTACATCTGATGTAAACCTAACCTATTTAATAACTAGAACATCATACCAACAGTGAAACATGGTGGTGCTAGTGTTTTGTGACTTCAGGGCCTGGGTAACTTGCCTCTACTACTTGCCACTAGTAGATTTTGTAATTGCCAGATTAGTCTATATAAAAACCGTCTTATCTTTGAATTTAACAGCCGACTAAAGTTCGGCGTTCTGAATCGGGTACAGCCTTAAACGTATGTGAAACTTTAGGTGTGTAAACAACAGCTCTTAACCTTAAAAGGAAGGGGGAAAAACCTGCACGTGAGCGTCCAGACTGAGCTGATTTTGATGCAGCTTACATCACTCCAGCGTCCCTACTGATGGGACGAATACAAACAGAGAAACAGTGTGTAGTTCTCAGGGGAGCTCCCCAGGGGGTAGAGCCTCTCAATTGATCCCTAGAACTGTTTAATCTGAAAGCAACTTTTGTTGTCCTTCTGATGCTTCTTTCCAGATTCACACTGCCACTTGTGAAAACATGAAACGTGGAAAGTGATGTCTAGAGGTTTGTCAGTTCTGGGCTACTGTAGCCTGAAAACATTGTTAGCTCTTTGGTAGAAGACCCACTCCCTAAGGAGGTTATAAAGGGTTCATTCTAAGCTAACAAAAACACAACAATTTGTAGTTAGACGTAATTATACACTAATGAAAACATAATTATGAATACTGTATTCGACAACCTGAATTCCAGAAAAGTTGGGACGTTCTTTAAAGTTGAATAAAATGAAAAGTAAAAGACTTTCAAAGCACATGAGCCAATATGTTATTCACAACAGAACATAGATAACATAACAAATGTTCAAACTGGGAAACTGTACATCTTTATCCACTAAATGAGCACATTTCACATTTGATGTCTACTACAGGGCCCAAAAAAGTTGGCATGGGGGCAACAAATGGATGAAAAAGCAAGAAAGTTTAAGAAGATTAAGCTGGGAGAACATCTAGCAACTAATTAAGTTGATTGATATCAGGTCTGTAACATGTTTAGCTATAAAAGGGATGTCTTAGAGAGGCAGAGTCTCTCAGAAGTAAAGATGGACAGAGGCTCTCCAATCAATTGCGGAATAGTTTAAAAACAATGTTCCTCAACGTCAAATTGCAAATCTCATCATCTGCAGCCCAAAACATTAAGAGAAACTGGAGATATCTCTGTGCGTAAGGGACAAGGCCAAAGACCTTTATTGGATGCCCGTGGTCTTCAGGCCCT
>JAQMCW010000017.1:10968420-10978489 GCA_030068335.1 Chrysichthys cranchii | reverse complement strand
ATCTCATTTCACAACGTATATATCTGCGGCTTATAGTCTGGTGTGGCTAATATATGTAAAAATATTTTTTTTCTTTTCAAATTTAGTGGGTGCGGCGTATATTCCGATGCGCTCTGTAGTCCGGAAATTACGGTAGGTTAAAATTATAACGCCGTTCAACAAATGAAAAATTGCAATCAATGGAGGAATCAAACACTTCATTACTTGTTGTTATTGGAAACCAATTAACTTTAGTTTGGTAACAGGATCCTTGCTTCACGTCACACCACGCCATGTCTCGTTGATTAGTTTCCTATAACGGCAAACCCTGTCATATTTTATTCTTTACTCATTGGGAGAGATTTTAATGCATGTCAGGGTTTCTTCTGGTCTCCTGTAATCGCATTTCATTCTCACTGCCTGGCAGAATAAAAGGTATGCCTGCATGCGGTGGAGAGAATGGAAATGTTTTTCACGCTCTTCCCTCTAGTTGAGCTGTCCCGGTTGGAGCGATAACAGCTCAGTATGAACTCCATTTAGTTGGGAATTGAAATGGCTTAAATAGGCAGGCGCCACTCGTTGAACACTTTGATTTGACCAGACAGACGGCCATAACCCTGGTGCAGCTCCTGCGAGAAGAGCAGCACGATGCGAAAATGCATTTCACCACCTTTCGTAGACCTCCGCTGACCCCCTCGACACTCTGCCCACGAAACCCAACTCATATAGCCAAGCACTGCATTTCATTTATCTCTGTAGTTCCTAAAGTAACTTGTACAGGAAATTACATGGAGAACGCTTCACATAAATTACATTTTATTTTTCTCAGTAAGGTGAGGTGGAAGGAGTCTCCAGTGTCAGTAAGACTTTGCGTCTTGGAGACGCAACAAGCTGGGTTTTTGTTGTTGTTGTTTTTGTTTGCTTGTTCGTCTGTTTTCTATTATATTAACTTAATGAGAAAGGGGGGAAGAGAGCTATTTAACTACTATAACACAAGTGATAAAAGGAATAATCTTTTGTGGACATTCCACAATTATGATTATAACTATAAAAGTTGGTAATAACAAATCCACTTTGCATTGGTCCAAATCACTCTACCCAGTCATTGATCAGTTGCCCATTACATCATGTCCCATCATGTTTTAATACTTACTCACTATTCATTCAGTCTTTCATATCTTTTTATTTTACTTTTCATAAACACCAAGTGGACAATCCTGGTTCCAAAGCTGCTTCCATAAACATTGAGAATGAGTCTTGCTTCACTGGCATTTTTTTTATTAGAAGGAAAAAAAATTTTATGCCTAGAATTATTGTCATCTCTACAATTAATGGCACCCTTCAAAAAAAAAAGGGGGGGGGGGGGGTCAATTTATTGTTAAAAAAAAAAAAACACACACACAAAACACAAAACTTTGTTTCAAATGTTCTACTCAGAGGGCTAGATCAAAATTTCTCTAGCAAAATAATAGAAAGTAGTAATAAATTCTCTTTCAGATTTGTCAGGAAGGAGTATTTTAATGACATCCATATTGTCATTGTTCTGGGGGGTGTTTTTTTTTTCCTATTTTCAATTTTCCAGTACAAAATCGAAACGCACCATCTAGTTTCAAGAAACAGAACAAGAAAAAAAATGAACTTGAAATGTTCTGCATGAAGGAGTGGTCCATGATCCATGTAAGTGTCTCCAACCTAGATGGATATTATAGACTCTTAACTAGACTGTTATTTGCACCAGAAATAACTATAGAGTAGCAATAAAAAAGCAGAGCAGTCCTTACCAGAAATATTGGAACGACCGCGTTCATTTAAAATGCTACAGCGTTCTCAAATGTTTAAGTTTGAAATATCACGAATGCATGTGTAATTTATTTCATGTGTTTTCATGCAGCCTAATAAATAAAATAGCTAGATAAATAAAATGATCCAAGATTAAGTTTGCATCGAATTGCAATTTAGTGCTTTATTACTTGTGGTTTATTGCATTTCATGCACTGCTGAACTTCTGAAGCACCATATCATACCGACTCGTATTCACACGCCAAGTAAAGAAGCTTCGATACGAAACTACTGAGTTGTGTGATCCAGAAGGTCATTTTCTCGACCTGACAGCAGTCCTGTGTCGTCTCCTAAATTAAGCCTGTGGTAAGTGGTCTCTCTTTTAACCAGGAATAAAACACAGCGCGAAAGGGTCAATTAAACCTTCCTGTTAGACAAGGACCTATCGAGCCCCCGTTCGCCGAGACCTCATCAACATGGGTGTCAGCTACATTAAGGAACGGTCTGATCTATGTCAAATAAATTAGGCCCTTTCTTAGGCTTCCTGACAGTGGGCTGATGAGAAGCAAAAGAAGTTGCAGTTCCTGTACACATAAAACATAACGAGGTCTGACTCACAGTCGTCAGTTCAGGGCTGACACCTTTTTCCAGGATGACTCTGATATATCAACTCTCCCCGAGACCTTTTCTCACAAGGGCCGGGATACAAAAAGGGGGAAAAAAGAAAGATAAAGTGTCAAGTTCCATCTACAGCGAAGCAAAAAAATGCCATAAAGCGTGACAATTGACATATGCTGTAGTTTATGAGCCGGTGTCCTTGCGAAGCCTAATTGGTTCATTGGAAAGTTTAACTGGAAGCTACTATTAGGTTTAAATCAATATTATGACCTAAATGTGCTAGCATGGATAGGTAATAATAAAACTTACTTCTAACCCCTCCCCACTGCTTTTCATTATCCACCACAATATCTTCCTGATTGGCAATTAAGTAAGGAATAAAACACTCGTGAGGGTGTGCTGAAACATAATCAACTTAGGGGCATCGTACCACTTAGTCGTTAATTATCTGTTCCATAACAGTACATCCCCATGTGTTTTATTTCACTGATACTGCATTTATTTAAAAGATATACACTGTTTAGAGTTTTGTTTAATGTTGCGGAACAGCCGTGAAACATGAAGGTTCCTGTCATCACTTAGGTTACGGCAACTGAGAACAGGTTTCCTCTTACGTTTTTTTTTTTTTATTTTCTGAAGTTAATGAAACACCATACATTTGAAAATGAACAGCTATGAAGTATAGGATGCTGCATTGCAAAGCAAATCAATGGTGATTTGAGCAAGAGAAGAAAAAAAACTAGTAATGATTCTCTTGAGTAAAAGGAAACATTTTGAAAAATCAAGTAAATTGCTCAAATGGGTGGCACGGTGGCTAAGTGGTTAGCACTGTCGCCTCACAGCGAGGAGGTCCCGAGGTCGGCACGGGCGCCTTTCTGTGTGGAGTTTGCATGTTCTTCCCGTGTCCGCGTGGGTTTCCTCCGTGTACTCCTCCCACAGTCCAAATACATGCTCATTAGGTGAATTGGCTACCCTAAATTGCCCGTGTGTGAGTGTGCCAACGTCAGACGTAGCGACATGTCGGTTGGGGTATTTCCTTGCTCGCATCGGATGTTACAATGCCGAGATGGCTTTTGACGAAAGCTGATCCCGCACGGCGTGGGACTAACACTAGGAAGAAGAAGAAGAAGAAGAAGAAGAAGAAGTAAATTACTCAAATAAGCGTTTTGTCATCTGATGAAAAACTACTTGAATATTTCATTTACAAACTGCTTTTTCCATTTTCTCCATACATTAATTACCCCAATTAGCTTCACAGATTTAAATACCACCTCCTATGTGTGTATGTGTGTGTGTGTGTGTGTGTGTGTGTGTGTGTGTAAAAGAGAACACTATCTGGCTAGCAAACTGAGCCAACTGCAGTAACTTGCTAGGTTTGTTAGGTAGCTCACGTTAATTTACACATGTTTCTCGCAACATCGCTGGCTATGTAGAAAACGCATCCTTTACACGTAGTCTTGAGCATTACATATAGCCTGTACTAGCACTCGAAATCGCTACCAAACATGAAGGTGAATCCAAAGCATTATTACGTCGAAACCGCAGCTTTCATACTGTAGGACATCAAAAGATCTGGGTAGCTTACTTCGCTGGCTAATGTCTTACCTGTGCATGTTTCCACAGGTCCAATGTTGAGTTGTGAAATTCCCAGATCTCCAAGGGTTTTCATTTGGAAACCTTTAGACAGGTGATAAATTGCTCAGTCTCTACTGTCTCATTTGGTGCCTGAAGTAAAAACGTATTTGTGAAAAAAATCCAGTAAAAGTTCTACAATTTAATTACTCAGAAAACAAACAAGTTTGAAGCATGTACTTAAGAACCAGAACATGCTTACTGTACATGGAGTTAATCTAGTACACATACTATCCACCTCTATTAATGTCACAGTTGCACACATTTTCAATACATAAATGTAAATTATGTAATCATCTCAATATATTACAGCAAGCATATTAATATAAACAACAGCTTCTGATCAACCAGAATGGAGAATTCAACAGTGCTGTGGTATAATATGATATGAAGTTTGGGCCTATGCTAATAAAGTTCCCATTATCTGGCTTTATACAGTAAGGCTTAGCTTTTTAGATCTCCTTAAAAGGATTAGGATAAAACGGCTAAAAGTCAGGAACCCTGTGGTGATCTAAGTGTCCCCTGTTAATTATAAAGCCAGTCAGACTTTATTACATGATAGCGTTCATTTTTTTTTCTTTTACAGCAGTTTTGAGCGATTATAAGCGCCATATTCTGAACATAATTTTAGTGGCTAAGATGCTGGACTTGCCAAGCTGCCACTGTTCGGCCCCTGAATAAATCCCTTAACTGGAAATTATGTTAGCTGTATTTTACAATTTGATGTTTTTAGGGTGGCCTCTTAACATCAGTCCAGGTGTGTGTGTGTGTGTGTGTGTGTGTGTGTGTGTGTGTGTGTGTGTGCATATATATATACTACATTAGCATGTTTTTGAAGGCAACAAACATGTGGGTCTGTGGTCAGTGTTGTAGTATGTGGATTTTGCCCAAATGTGTGAATGACCCCTCGCACATCTGCTAAACAAATGAATCTTAAGAAAATTCCCTTTTCTTCCCAAGACTTCAGTATAAGCTACAAGTAACCAGCCAATATAACCTTTCAAGTTAGAGCCACAGGAGCATTCACCCAAGCTCCTGAATTGCACTTCTTGCTGAGCAAGACTCTTTATTAGAGAGTTGTTAGCCCCCCCCCATTTCTTCACACTTCAATTAACCAGAGGTGCTTTTGTGGCATCCTAATTCAGCAAGGAGACATCAGAATAATGAAATTGGAAACGCTTCCGCGGCGTTTTATTTTCGGCTTGCGCACGAGCTATGAATTAAGGAACAGATTGGGCTGCTAAGGTCTCAGCGTGAGCTCTTCCTTTTGGGCAGGACGAGGACCGGGTTTCTGTGGATATGACTAATAGTTGAGCGGCGGCCCAGCGATGCAGCAGCTGTATGTCCGTGTAATGAAATTCACATCCAGGCTGAAATAACAGAGTTTCCAGCGTTCTCTGATTTCGACATCCTCAGGTGTTTTGCTTGCAAATTTTGGCACAGATGTAACATGTGAAATGAACACAACTAACTTGGCATTCTTTTTACATTAAATTAGGTACCAAAATTTAGCTAAGCCAAAACACAGGAAACTTGGAAAACCAAACCATGGGACTGGGCAGCACGTTTGAGCTTTAGCTCTTGGTCTCGTCATGGCCTTGACGGAAGTGCTCCTGCTGACAGGACTGGTGTGAAGTCACCTACTCAAGAACCAAATGTGGGGTTCACCATTTGCTTTTGTGCTCCAAATTGCTAAGTGGGAAGTCCCTCTTCTTCATCGACTTCACACCCCCACACTCTTCACTTTTGATGCCAGGCAGCAGATAATCAAGAGCCTGATTTGCATCGTGGGCGAGTCGAAAGACACACTGAGGCGGCCTCTGCCGCCAGTCTTTGCACGACCATATGGCTAATGCTGCATGCGCCATGCAGAGTCTAAGCCCTCAATAACACTTGTGCACACTTTAAACCTTACTGAAGTCTTGCTTATTTGACAGCCTGATGGCTGTTGCTGTTTGTTAATGGAGCCTTGCCGGAGGAGTCAGTGGGATTGAGTTACAACCGTAGGGACTGTCTTTTTTCCTCACCCCTTCACTCAGCTTGGCTAGACAGCAATTAAAGCAAGGGTGATCCACACGGGTCAGGATGTAAAGGCAGTCTGTTATACCAGTCCTTCCTGTGGGAGTAGGTGGTCAATATGGTTTTTCCGGGTGCACTTTGGCAGTAAAAGAAGCATTAAAACTTTCAGCCAATAAGGCAGTGATGGCTCTGATTGATCCACCACTAATCCAGGGTTTAGCGTTTATTATATTTGATGTTTATCTTTATCCAAGTGGAGCATTTTAGAGTGGAATAGGGTAGTAAATGCTGTTTTTCCATGCTATATTTTTTTTTGCTTTGAATACACTAACCTGACTCAAAGGATCTTCATCTGTCTATACGGTAGATAAGATTACAAGCAAATCGGGAAAATCCCCTTCTGACTGGAACCAGTGTTGCTCAACACATTTTCCACCACAGCTCTGTTGAAGTCTAGAATTTTGTTTGGTCAGAAGGTCTCGAGTAACTGTATAGCAAGAGCTCTGACAGCAGTTATGGGACAGAGGCGTTTCTCCATTATATACCAAACTGCCTTATTAATTTCAAGAGAGAGAAAAAATAAACTAGGCTGATAATGGGACAGCTATTGATCACTGCAATCATGTAAGCGATAATAGGAACTGACTTGTTCTGTGGACGTTCACCAAAATGTTAAATATAACTCAAAATGGATAAAAAGTAGCTACGGCAGCTTGTTCTTTAAAGACTAGTGCTATGGAGGAATTAGGCACTTCAAGACATGGTGTTATTGGAACTTTAAGCAATCACACCACTCCATCATCTGTTGTGTTTTCTTCCCTAGGTAAATTATACTCAGGTAGACAATTTGGTGGAGGTTCCTCAACATTACAACTGGTATTTTATAAAGGAATTCAACCTGCATTTTGAAACTGGCCACATCACACCACCACAATGTTGATTGTTTTCCCATAACGGCACCCTACATTGAGTTTTATTACTTAGATTTTTATATGTTTGCTGTTCACTAATCTCTCTCTCTCTCTCTCTCTCTCTCTCTCTGTCTCTCCCCTCATCATTGCCATCTTCCATCATCCACGTAAGCCAGGCTTCCCCAAAACTTTCTTTTCTTTCACATTATTTGAAACAATGGCCATTATTTTCCTCCTCCCTGTGATGAATGACCTTCCACACAAAATCTATATATAGTTCAACCATTACATAGACCACAGCTCGCAATCCTGCCTGGGTGTTGAGGCTAAGCGCACAATCAATGATGGTATAAAACAGTCTATTTTTCCTCCCAAATGTAATAACCCGAAATGCATTTGATGGTGAGGGTCAAAAAGCCACTTTTTTTTTTGCTTTCTTTCCCAGCACAGGCACTAGACACTGTCTCTGGCTTTATACATTTACACCATAGCTACGGGCTACTATCCCTCTGTGTTATATTACAGAATATTCTGTGGAATGCAGAGACCAGAAAAATCAATCTAAAAAAAAAAACCAAGATGGTGATACAGAGAGTAAAAAAAAATTCAAAAAAATAAAAGAATAATTTGTTTTTTGTAGAAATTGCATGCTCCGATGCTACCAGACTGGAGTAGGGCTGTGATGAATATATGATCAATTTGATTATTTAGAAGTCAGAGCAGGGCGGCACGGTGGCTGAGTGGTTAGCACTGTCGCTTCACAGCGAGAAGGTCCTGGGTTCGAGCCCCAAGTTCGGCACTGGTGCCTTTCTGTGTGGAGTTTGCATGTTCTCCCCGTGTTCGTGTGGGTTTCCTCTGGGTACTCCGATTTCCTCCCACGGTCCAAAGACATGCACATTGGGGATTAGGCTAATTGGCAACTCTAGATTGGCCCTAGGCGTGACTGTGAGTGTGAATGGTTGTCTGTCTCTGTGTGTTGTCCTGTGGTGGATTGGTGACCTGCCCAGGGCGTGTCCTGCCTCTCTCGATGTCAGCTGGGATTGGCGCCAGCTTTCCCCCGCGACCCTGAACAGGATTGAGCGGAAGAAGACGAATAAAGTCAGAGCAGGCAACAAATTCAGGATCTCGCATAACTGTCTAAAGTTTAATAATTTTTTTGAAGTTAATGTTTAAGGTCTTGCTGTTCTAAATTAGCATCTTTAAAAATCCATAGACGAAATGGCAGTAAAAATTCATCTCGAGGTAAAAAAAAAAAAAAAAAGCGGGAAGTGGGAAAGGATATTTTATTAAAATAAAATATGAAAAAAGAAAAAATATTCAATTGAATTATTAAAGCTAGACATGTGAGGCAGGTAGAAATGCTTGAGAAGTTTTACCACTTCAATCATTTTATGTTAAAACTTTCACAAAACAAATTGCATCTTTAACATGTGGGGTTTTTTTTATATATCTTGGCAGCCAAAATGTCAGAATTGAACAGAAATATTTTTATTTCAGTTTTTCTACACTCACAACCTGCATGTTTATTTTAAATGATAATATTTTGTTACTGATTTTATATTAAGTGACTTAATTAAGTGTGCAAAGGGGGAGGGGCCAAGCTTTCATCGTGTCGTATATCATATATATATACAGTATACACACACACACACACACACACTTTTATTTGAGAGATATTTACAGGGAACTTCCCATGATTGCAGGATTATTGCTAGATTTCATACTGAGAAATGACAAAAAATACAATATTATTTATGAAATTAAAAAAAAAGAAAGATATGCTTTATAACAGTGCAACAGTAAAGATTTTTTTTCCAACACAATTTTCTGAAAAAAAAACGTCTGAAATAATGAATTCTAATATCATCCAGAGTGTAAATTTAAGGTTTTCTCAAGCATGCAAATTTATGCATATTTCATCAGCTTCTTTTGCATAAACTGCATTAAAAAAAATGGAAATACAAAAACAAGATCCAAAAAATTGTGATTAACTTGTAATGTCTTGATTTTAAATACTTGCCACATTAAGAAACCATGAACGTCTGAATTTGTTAGTTTCTGTGTTATGTGTTTACCTCAACATCTCAACTCAGCTATTTTATTAAGATGCATGAGGACAGTTATATCCTGTAGAGAAACCTTTGTATCATTCAGAAATTCAGACTGATTGGCTTTAAAATAATAATCATAATAATAATAATAATAAGAAGAAGAAATGACTTAAATTTAAAAGCACTGGTTCACCAAAAAGATCAGGTGATGGTTTTCCAACTGATTTGGTGAGCCTGTGTCCAATGTATCCTAATTTATTATGTATTCTGAAATGCTTTCCTGCTCACCCTGGTAGTAAAAATTGGTTATTTGACTTACCTTTGCCATACTGTATATTGACCTCACATACAGTTGAAACCAGATATTTACATACACTTCAGAAAAAAAACAAAACCTTTTTTTCTTTACTATCAAACATTGAATCAGAGTATTCTTTTTGCGTTTTAGATCAATAAGTATTAACATATTCTTTGTATTTGTTAAATGTCAGAATAGAGAGAGAGAATTTTCTGAAATTAAAAAAAAAAAAAAAACTTTCATCAATCAAAAATTTACATACACTTCCTTATTATTTGGTAGAATTGCCCTGAAACTGTTTCACTTGGGCCAAACAGTTCGGGTATCCTTCCACAAGCTTTCTACAATAGTTTGCTGGAATTCTGGCCCACTCCTCTTGACAGAACTGGTGTAACTGGGTCAGGTTTGTAGGCCTTCTTGCTCGCTCTCGCCTTTTCAGTGCCACCCACAAATTTTCTATGGGATTGAGATCAGGGCTTTGTGATGGCCGCTCCAATACCTTGACTTTGTTGCCCTTAAGCCACTTTGTAACTAATTTGGAGGTATGATTGGGGTCATTGTCCATTTCGAGACCCATTTGCACCCAAGCTTTAACTTACTGGCTGATGTGTTTAGATGTTGCTTCAATATATCCACATAATTTTCTTTTCTCATGATGCCATCTATTTTGTGAAGTACACCAGTCCCTCCTGCAGCAAGGCAGGGCCACAACATTATACTACCCCCACCATGCTTCACAGTTGGGATGGTGTTCTGAGGCTTCAAAGCTTCCCCCTTTTTCC
>JAQMCW010000017.1:10843551-10859882 GCA_030068335.1 Chrysichthys cranchii | reverse complement strand
AGATTTGTAAATCATTGCATTCCATTTTTATTTACAATTTGTACTTTGTCCCAACTTTTTTGGAATCGGGGTTGTACTTTTAACATCCTCTCTGGGAGTTTCAGAAATGAACAATACAGCAATACTTGTTTTGTATTGTTCTCGTTTTAGGGTTGGTTGGTTTGTTTTTTTTTTTTTCCCCATTTCCGTTTCCATAATTTCTCCTGCTTGTCAAGCGATTAAACTGACAAAATTTAATGAAATCATGTTTTCTTTTAAACTTGCCCTCGAGTATGCTGAGCTCCGGCCCTGAACTTTCTACAAGTGAGCTGTTTTTATTGCGGCATGAGACTAAGTACATACTATTTCTCCCCCATTTGGTTTTTTTTTTTTTTTCCTTTCCCCCCATGTGGAATAATTTGCGCTGCTCCATCTTACATCCCTGCAGCAACAGAACTAATGAATAGAATAACAGGAGAAGCAATTGAGGAGCTGGTGTGCTCTGTAATTGGCCCCGGTGTCTGCTCTTGGATGGGAGGGTAGGGGGGGTAGTTTAATTGAAAGACCTGTTTGAATATGCTGTGATAAAAAAAAAAAAAAAATGACTGCATGAATTTACAAGTTGAGGTACTACGGCAAGGAGTGGACGCTCATGTTTTCCTAAACTCCTAGCACCGGTTCCACAAAGTTATCGCACTTGTCGGAAATTGTACCTACCAATTAGCAATTCCATTTCGAAACTGTACGTTTTTCATTCAGAATAATGAATGGCACCATTTGTCTATGAGGCTTGTTAGCCAGTCTTGCTATTTTTTTTTTTAAAGCTGTTGTACAAGTAAAAGCTTTGTGAAAGAACAGTTTGAAACGTTTCTCTGCAAATGTTCAGAATTCAATTTCCTGTCTCTTCTAATTCACTTAACGTGGATCTATTAAGTGCACCGTCTCGAACAGAACAGTATGTACTCATTTGCCTATTTAAATGAGAAATATGAGCCTTTCATTTTCATTCCTAATAACCCCAAGATTTATTGGCTGCGTTTTAGAAGGTCGAGTCATGTGCCCTTCAAAGACCGCTACTCATAGCCATGCTCAGCTTTAAACACCTGACAGACAATTAAAAAAAAAGTTTATTCCACTGTCTCCAGGCACTCATGTTCTATTTAAATGTTACACTGAAGTCCAGGTGCGCTGAACCTCTTGTGACGGTTTATTCTCTTTCTCCTTCTTTAATTCAACCCAATTTTCTTCTCAACTCCAGGACACGGAGATCATCAACACAGCCGTGCTGACCGGCCGGACAGTCGCCATCCCAGTCAAAGTGGTCTCCATAGAACTGAGTGGGATGGTCACCGACATCTCCTCCTTCATGGAGTGCAAGTCGTCCAACGAGGACATCGTCAAGGTATTTTCGAAGCATTATTTCCACGTAGCTTATGAAAGAAAAGGGTATCAAAAGGTTCATTATTCAAGATTATTTAAGACTGGAGCTCTTGTGGATAAGTATGTGATGTACAGCAACATCAGAAAGTGGGAACAATCCCTCTTATAATTTACACTACTTAAGAGAGTTCAATAAGATTGTTCCTAGGTAAGAATTTTAGCCTGGTATTTGATTTTTATGCACTGGGCCATTCAGCAGTCCATTCTGCCTTCATTGTCCTGCTTTTCTTTGTAATGAGTTCTCATGAGGTTTTCAGCTGACCGTCACAATGAGCAGCATAGTTAGCTTCACAGTGCTTATAATTCTAAGTAAATAAATTTCTCCATTTTGGACAAGCGCTACCTATTTTTCTGTGTTTCTTTTTATTATGGTTTTTTGGAAGCATTTTGGGGGTTTTTTTTGGTGGTGGTGGTGGGTTAGGTCACAGTAAAAGTATCTGTCTGGATTCCGCCATATTTTCTCACCAAACAAACTAAAATAAGGGTGGAGTAATGGAGATTCGGAAAAACACAACCCGGAGAACATTTTACCTGCCGTCCACATAATACACTTTGTGAAATGGCTGAAACAAATATTTTTATTGTGCTCCACATATTTCCAAGGTTATTTTTACTAGGTTGAAAAATATTGCATCTTTATGCGAACCTTTCCATGGAAAAACATGACCATAGTGCAGCGTGATATTCTGAGCAGAATAATAATACTGCCCATGTTTAGAGCTTTTTAACCAAAAACTCATTCTATAAGTATTGCCACAGGGCACAACATTCTTTTTTATTATACTATACATATTACTATGCCATCACTCAAAGCTTTCCATCTCCTTTAGGCATGTACAAGCTTTCCAATTCTGTTCTTGCGTTTTATTTCTCCTCTCTAGACGACGTGTGTTGATTCCTAGTTCCTTTTTTTTTCCATCATAAACTCAACATCATAGCCATAGACTGCGATAAAGAACATAAATGCATTTTCAATTATCGTTTATTGCAGCGTTTTTATATTTCCCATAAAAGTTGCTGTCTGTTTCATTGGTGCAGTTTCTGCAAAGCATCATCCATGCTAACTTTTAACAAGCTTTGGAAAAGACCGTTAACATAGCGACCTCTTCTGATATTGGTGGTGCCGCAGTGTGCGAGAACGAGATGAGATCCGTGCTTCAAAGGCAAACAGAGGCCAAGAGTTACCAGGAAACGGGTTGAAGATTTAGAGACCGCTAGCCGGCAGCTTATCGAGTCGGTTTGCTTGACTGGGCTGTCTACTTTGGAAGCTAATTTGAAACGAGGCGTTCACAGTGTGACTTACGCACACCCTGGCGGATCAATGAAACGATCCATTCAGGAGAAATAGTAGGGAAACTCTGCAAGGAAGAGAAGAGAAGAGAAATGGAATCTTAAAAAGTCTACAAGAAAGAAAAAGGTTCGAGGCCCAAATGACACCTTTTTAGTGGTTGTATTGACTGAATGAAGAACAGATTGTGTCACTTCAAGTAGAGTTTTTGGGTTTTTTCAGGCAATACATTCAGACTCGGAGACCTGCTTACACAGCAAACGTCGCACTCAATTACTGTATGTTTCATGCTTTAAAATGCCTTCAGGTGTTTCTTTACCTGTACATACATGCGTACAAAGAGACTTAGTGAGCCCATCAAATATCCTCAACATTTGAGTTTTCGTTAAATCATTACAATTTGATTTAGAAATACTATTTTTTTTTTTGGTTAAAGATAAGATTATACAGGATGTATTGGGCTTGTGGATGGAACAATGTAATTGCATGAATTTATGAACAATTAGTCATTCTGTCTAGCCACTGGAACAGAGCAAAATAAATGGTGCCCCATAACAGAAGGAAGAGCTAATCTGTATACGGATAGTCGAGTGACGACAGTTGCTAAGCTGCATTACTGGAAGATTTAGTGCTTCTGTAGTTAAAAAAAAAAAAATTGGTCAATTTTGACAATTGTTTCTTTTAAGCTTGGTGCAGATGCTTTAGAATGAATTCGCATTGAGGCACTGAGAAAAGGAATCGTTAGACCTCTAGACTGGACGCTGACCTTCAGAACCGAAGCAGTTTCCTTTTTTTTTGGGTTAACTGATGGAATATTGTGTCCGAGTTTGTGATGAGAACCTGTTGGGTCTTGTCTTTAAAAGCAGGAAGCTATTAATGGGGCTCTTTCAAAGACTAACCACAATGGCCATCTGATGACCACCACTGGTCAGCTGAGCCACAAAATATCCTATGCACAAGATACTAACGATACACCACAATAACCATATGTTAAGATGCAACTCCTCTCCAAACATGTTACATGCTTATGGCATTAGCATTGATATTATTGTTGTGAACTTGGCACTTCCAGCACTATAGGTCAGTGCCTCCTTATTCAAACAGACCCAAACACACTTTATTTATTATATGAGTATTTAAAACATGCTCTTAACCACTCAGTCTTGGGATCATTGTTAAAATCATCCACTACTTTCCTTAATTGCTAGCACCATCATTTAGTGCCATTAACCCACATTAAACCGTTAGCCCACTCTATTACCCCACAAATGCGCTGTCAATTTAAATACCCATCAGTGATCCATTACATATGCATGCACATTGCATACTGCCTAGAGTCAGTATGGTGCTATTTAAAGCTCAGGACCAGCCTTTTTTTTTTTTACACCATCTGTTCCTGATATGGCCAACACAAGGTCATGGCAACATCGATTTGTTTGGGTATAGCTAGAAGTAGTGTGTAGGAGGACATCTGGAAGTTCCAGACCAAGTCGAATCCGTCACCGGGTATCTCCTTGCCACTTTACAAGTGTCTTAGACACTTAGCTGCCCAGCTGTCCCTAGATACCTATGACACTAATCAGCATTCTCATTGGAATTACCAATGAATAGCCAATGTATAACAAGTAAATGGTTTCAGGATACTGATGTGTCTACACCTTCCCAATACAGAGCTAGTGTTCTTATAACGGTTTTGATCATAAATGAAGTCTGTTGAAACAATCTAGTAGGTGAATTTGTTGTACTATACCACTAGGTGTGAATAGACTCGTATCCTAAGAGGAGTGCATTCACACCTTGCGCACAGTGTTCTTGGTAAAGGCTTGGGATCCAATGATTTACATCCTACTCAGTTTATTTTTAACAGATTATTATGTCACATATAAACCTAACTCGGTCTGTGATATGAAGTTGAGTTGAGAAACAAACACATTTTCCTAATCCTGTTTCAGTCCTGAGCTGGAGTTACCATTGGTATGGAAATGTGTGTTTCGTCATGTCAGAATGGGTTTCTTCCTAGTTGTCTGGTTTCATCCAACACCCTAAAAACCGCATAATGGCAACTCCAAATTGCCCGTACATGTGAAGGAGTGGGGTGGCATGGTGATGCAGTGATCAGCACTGTCGCCTTACAGAAAAAAGATTCAGGAATTAAACCTGTCAGCCAACTGGGGGCCTTTCTGTCCAGAGTTTGCATGTTTTCTCTGCGTCTGGGTGGGTTTCCTCAAGGGACTCGGGATTTCTGCTCAAAGGCTGGCTACTCCAACTCACCCAGAGGTGTGAATGTGTTAGCCCTGTGATAGATTGGCAACCTGCCCAGGGTGTACCCTGTCTCGCACCTAACATCAGCAGATTGGCTCCAGCTTCCCCATGAAACTCAGCTGATAAGTGGTATCGATAATGGATGGACATGAAGGAGTGTGTGAATTTGTTTGTGATGCCCTGAGATGAACTGGTGTCCCGTTCAGGGAGTACAGCCCCCTGTGTCCAATGGTCCTGAGCAAGGCTATGGATCTTCACCAGCCATGACCAGGATCTAGTAGAATGAAGGGATGTCAAGTCCTATAGTACTCCAAGTTTATCAGTAAGGGCCCCAAGGCATTAATCTGAAAAGGGCCCAGAATTCCTACTGTTGCCCCTGTACATCTCAACTCCATATGTGTAGTTCGGATTCCTGAGGGGGTGGTCTTGTTGTTTTGAGTACTTGATGAATGATGCAGGATAAATCTCACGACCTGCAAAGAGTATGTCCGCCGACCTCCAACAGCATGAGATTACCTCCCGATTGCAGCGTCAGTTGCCCAAGACCTCCAAATAAATCATAGATATATCTTAAAGCAAAAATCTATCTTTATATTACACTAAGTAATGTATCATTAAAGGTCATTGGACGTTTAAGGAGTCGTGAGTGGAATCGCAGGACTGGCTAAGGAAAGCAGTTTGTTTCTGGCTACAAGTTACTGAAGTAGGGTAGGGAAAGGTCAAGCTGATTTCATGATGTGGTGATGGAGTTTGGTTTGTTATTTTTAGTTGATGTACTTTCTATGACGCTACACGCATAAAGGTTTAAAACAATAATCGTTTGCTGGAATAATCTAATGAATCATATATAGCTGGAGTCTAATAAATGCTGTTCTTTGGTGCAAGGGCTCATACAGAGGCAAACACAAGGAAAACAAAACAGGAAGAAAGAAGAAAAAAGAAAGAAGAAAAAAAACTGACATACCTAAAAAGGATTATTTGGCTCATAAATCAAACAAGAAAGCTTGTTTTGGAGTGAACCATTTGGCGCAAAACTACTAAGATTTTACTAATATACTTTTAGTATTATTGTATCAACTGGTTGCTCTAAATGAATTTAATTGGTGTACAAGTTCAGATTATTCCATGCGGAGACTTTTTAATTTATCCATAATCATCCGAAATAGGATTCAGTTTAATCATTCAGATAATTCCAGTTCTGTATCTTTGGCTAAAAGTGCCATAGCACCGTACAACCTTGCAGGTCATGTCCAAACACGGTGCTATGAATGGAATTGATTTCATTTTCTTCCTGTCTTCCCTCACAGGTGTCCATGAACTGCGACTACGTGTACGTGAACGGTAAAGAGACGCGCGGCTCCATGAACGCACGTGTGATCTTCAGTTACGAGCACCTGAGCGCCCCTCTGGAGCTCACCGTGTGGGTGCCTAAGCTGCCTCTAAACCTCCAGCTCTCCGATAACAGCCTTAGCTTTATCAAGGGATGGAGAGTCCCAATCCTGCCCGACCGCCGGTAAGATAAAGATGTAGTCTCCAGGTGTAAAATAAATCCAAGGGTACAAGAGCAAATGAGCACTGTATTTGGAGAATACCTAATAAAAATATCAGGATCATTTAAGAACTGTTCCTTTACTTTTCTAGAGTTTCTCGATAAGCTAGTTCGTTTTAAAAAGTTTTAATATTTACTGAAATGTAAGGAAGATTGCACAGGATATCGCCCAATAGGATTCCAAAAGAGGTTTCAGATGATTGGACTGTTGCTTCAGGAAATGGATTTTTGCATCTTTACTTCCACACAACAGATTTCCAATGAGACCAAGATTATGAGCATGTTGAGGTCTTCATATTCTTTCACTGCATATTAAAGCACAGTAACAGCATTTCAAGGGATCAGATGTAATTGTTCAAATTGATATAATCCTATGCACAATTGTCATATTTAGTGGAAAAAGGTTTTGGGTGTCTTTCCTGTTGATGCTTCAGATATAAAGCAGCTTCTGCTTGTTGTATTTTTTTTTTTTTTCAGTGCTATCCTTGTTCGATCTCACTAGTAAAGGTCTCATCTGTCCAGAACACTTTGTTTTAGCTCACCTGACCTTTATGTTCTTAGCACTTTCCAGAAGTTTGCCACCTTGTTTTTCTCAGAAATAACACTGTGTTCTTATTCATGGTGATCCTTGATTTAAGATGGAGAGGTTTCGTAAGGAGGTTTGGGTGGACGCGTGGGATGAGAATCCTTACACAAGTCGGTGTGATTGCTATTCAAGGTGCCATGATGGGATAAAATGATTCCCAATTCATCTCAATGGGAAGCATGCGATTTTGCATGTCCGTCGTATACTCGAACTACAGAGCTTGGATACAGCATGCAACATGTCCAGTTCATCATCCGTTGTCTATCCTTCCTAGTTTCCACCATCCACATAGTGCACTTAGTAGGCTGCAGGTTGGTTTCTCCAGACTTGTGGCTGAAAATACAAACTGATATACATCCAAGAATCGATTTTATTTTCTCACCCCTAGTGTGGATGCTTTTCATCCCATCTCCGTACCCTCATCGTTTCTTGGAGAAGAGAATACTGTGCTTTTTCATAGTTTTTTTTTTTAATTAGCTCAAAAGTTTAAGGTATTCACACTTGACTTCTATCTCCCAGCATTAATCGCTGGCGGGCAGAAAGGAAAGCATCAGCTTTCAATTTATGTCTTTCAGAATGGAGATTGGAGCTTTTCAGTTCTGTACACATGGGCTGTGAGGGGGAATTACTTCCCGCTTAATTGAATTCATTCAGATAGGCCATTTAGATGGAAATGTGATCTGATTTGATGATACTAATCCAATTCCACAGTGAGCTTTAACATGGATCACCAAAAGCTTTAAAGAAAGACTTGTCTGTGTTGTGTCTAATATATTACTGTATCGAGCTACAAGCACTGATAAAGTCTGCATTTCCTGTAGATTTAGCAAATGAGATATTTTAGTGTAACTAGGACTTCCAAAAAATCTGGAGTGGAGAAGGACCCAAGTGAACATTTCCGTGATAAACAGTCAAGGTAGACAAGGGGCGAAGTGATTCTTGGATTCATCCGGTGATTTCCATCATGTCGGCTCTTTGACCCCCACTATCTAGGTTACATATACACAGGAGGGGAGAGAGAGTGAGGTACTACATTTGCAATGTTAGAACCTTTTCAAGGACTGAATTTTTTTTTTCCAGGATGTCAAGAACGTCAGGTGGAGCTTCTGCCAGAATACACCTAGAATGTACTACGTTCCGAATCACCAAGAGGAAAAAACGCTGGCCATTATAACTGTCCATCAAAAAAAAAAAAAAAAAAAAATTACAGATGTCTCCCTCTTTGTCCTGCAGCCATCTAGATCTTAATGAGTTAGTACGGAACCTGAGACTTCCTGGTGGAAATAAACTCGAGAGCGTAGTCCTAGGTGAGGGTGTATTCATGCTTCACAAAAGCTGTCTTACATTTTTCCAGCAGAACCTGGACATCCTTAATGGAGGTGAATCAATCTAGTTTTCCAAATCGTCTCTCTCCTCTTTTTTTCCTCTGTCTATACGTGCTGAAGCCTTGGGCATATTGTGAAGTGGATCTGCTTTACATTCCAGGCAGCTGCTGATAATGATTGGGCTTTACATGCCTTGTCAGTCAATCTCTTGTCCTGTCTTAGTTTTTGGAAATCAGAAGCAGGCTGGGAAAGCAGCTCCTGTGTATCGCTTACACTGAAAAAAAGGTCAAGTTAATACATATGGGGGTGAGACTCTGAAGATGCCTGACTATAGCCAGAATCTAATGTCCATATGATTTGGTTTTTGATGCTTGCTTGCTTTCCAGGGCACATTTGGAACCATGTTAAAAAATGGCAACTGTGGACTGAAACAATTAGTTCTCTCCCACACAGGTCAGCTCGTGACAGTGACGACGACGACGAGGATGAGAAGAAGGTGAGCCGTGGCTGTACACTGCAGTACCAGCGAGCCCAGGTGAAGGTTCTCACCCAGTTCCACACTACCTCCAGCGAGGGCACCAACCAAGTGATCACCATGCTGGGGCCTGACTGGCAGGTGGATGTCACCGACCTGGTGCAGGACTCGCTCAAAGTCGTGGATCCGCGAGTGGCTGAGTTAGTGGATCATACCGTTTTGGTGGCCCTGGAGCAGGGATCGACCATACTGAAGGTAAAGGGCAGGGGGTGTTTGAAGGGTCGTCTTAAGCATGGGGCTGCCAACCAAGAGATTTATCCAATGAAGCCATGCTGACATCACTGATGTCACATGTTGCTCGTTAGTTGTTTGCAAGGGGCCACAAGTTGATAGTCACCTGGCTCCTGAGTGACATACTGATTCAAGCATTGGCCAGTAGGATAGGAAGACAGATCCGATTTCCCAAATGGGATCTAGGGGGTTTAGCATCGATCAAGAATCCAGTGACTTTGGAGTCACCTTCCTTTATTCATGCTTTTTTAATTTCTTAAGCACAATGAAGTAGGCCTCGTGGACCGTGGGTTCCTGTATGCTAATTAGCCTCGTAAATTTTCCCGCATACCTGGTTTATAAATCGACCTGCGTAATAACAATGACTGCTGTAAACTCTTAGAATCCAGAAGGGCCATTGGCCATTGGACTGGAAACGTTGTTCTGAGTGCACCAATAATTACTGAAGATAAAGCAGTCTCCAGTGAGTGGCTACCAGTTTGTATTCCAGTAGAGTCAAGGGTCACAGACAGTCTCCAAAACCCCAAAATTAGTCAGTGACTGGGAAATTAGATCCAAATCTGCATAGCAAGTTTCAACCCTTATCTAACGCCCCTGACTCTGGTCCTGGATCAGATGTGTTAGTTTATAGCCGGAACACAGGCGATCTCCAGGAAATGGGCTAGGCTAATGTGATGCCACTAGATATGACAGTAAAACAGTCAACCTAATCTACAAAGCCCAATTATGATCGCACTGCTGCTTCACATAGCCCCGGAGTTTCTAAATCTGCTTCGACACTGCACTCTGAGTCTGTGTCATTGAAGTTACCTTGGTCTCTTATTCAACATGACATTTCAGTCACGGATGGAAAATGACTCAGTGAATAAACAAATGTCATGTCAGGGGTGATGTTACTATCTTTATGTCTTTGCTTCTCACTGGATCCAGTCTCTTCGGTCTTTAACAGGGCTTATTTCCTCGGCGCGTTCAGGGCATATGAAATATTTGAGAAGGAGAAAATGGGCAACAACGAGTGCATGCATTCGAGATAGTTTCTTCCAAGGTCAGCATGATTAGCTCTTTGTTTAGCGTCGTCTTCCCAGTGGCTTTGTCATTAAAGGGTACATTCAGTGAAATAATCCCAAAGGACTACATGTCTGTTTTATCTGTCTAATAGAGCTATTGTAGTACTATTTTCTTTCCATTCATGATGAGAACACCTTGTGCCGTAAAATTCATTGACATTCTGGCACATCATTGTTCATTTTATTTTAGTTTTTCATTTCTAGTTGAGAGGTCAGACATTTGCTATTCATGTAGATTAAAAGGAAACAACGACACACCTGGGGAACGCTTTGGGGTTTTTTTTCTTCCATCTTTTGCAAATCAAGCCATCTCTCACAAGCCAAGAAAGTTGGCTAATTTACTGAAGGAAGGGGTCATTAATAATGAAAGGACAGCACAGAACTTGTCTTTTGGAAATCATTGTGTAGCTCTCCTCCCGTTCTATTTAGAAGGTTAGCTGAAAAGAATTTGTCCAAAAGGTTCAAAAGACAGGATCTAATTATGAATAAATTTCTGCATATTCAGGAAACTTTTTGAATCTTTGAAGGATTGATCATTCTTTTACTTACTTATAAATCTTTTATTCATTATTCCTTCATCTGTAATCGTCTTTTAATCATTGTACATTCACGTTACGGTCTTTGAATCCATCAGTCATTCATTTTTGAAAGCTTTGAATCATTGTTATTTCACTGCTTTTTTTGGATCTTTGAACCATTGCTGTCTTACTTACTTTGCTTCGGTATTCTTCCATCTGCGAATCATTTATGTAGTATATTCGCTTTAGAAACTTGGAATCATTCTTCGTAATTTTAGAATCACTGAATCATTGTTCTTTCATTTTGGAATCACTGAATCATTGTTCTTTCATTTTGGAATCACTGAATCATTGTTCTTTCATGTTGGAATTTTAAGTCATTCTTCTTCAACTGATTTTAGAATCTTTGAATCATCGTTCTTTCACTTTAATTTAGAACAGTTTAATCATTGTTTCTTTCGTTTCTGAAATTGTTGGATCATTTGCTGTGATATTGGACTCGTTGAATCATTGTTCTTTCATGTTGGAATCTTTCGATCGCTGCTCTTTCGTTTTAAATCATCAAGTCATTGCACTGGCCACTTTTCTATATGTGCACTCTACTAATGTTGCACAAAAAACCCCTAAGTGCACTATTCATCACAGGAAATGCATATTGCAATGCATTTGTTAGGAGCAAACCTAAGTGAATCAATATTGCATTGTTTAGAAATGTATTACATTTAATGGACTCAAGTAGCTATATAAATAGTTCACGTGCACCATGTTTTAGAATGGATTACTTAAACTCTTGTGAATTAATTGGTAAGCCGTGTATACCAACTGCTGTAATTAATTTTGTGGAAAACTGGTTGGCATACTTTTTTTGTAGTCTCTGAAAGCTCTTCAAGTACACAGCACTTTGGCTGTTAAAATGCAGACATCAAACACAGGTGTAGCGGCCAGCACAAGAAACTAATTGCAAGCTTCTTGAATCTAAAGCAAATGAGCTTTTCTGGCAGACAGGAGGGCTTGCGCGCTCTCTCTCTCTCACACACACACACACACAAAATCACTCATGCTTGGAGTCCCTCGCTTTGAAACATGCCCCCCAACTTGTAAGGGAAAAAGAAAACTGCAGTCAGGAAACTGATTGGTTTAATTATATATTCCTTAGCCTCCTCAGTTCCTCTAGGCACCAAAAAAAAAAAAAAAAAAAAAAAAAAAACAAAAAAAACCTGGTGCTGGTTATTGAACTGTAACGGACTGTTCCAGGACATTGCCGTTTCTGACAAGAGAACAAGTAATGTACATCTTCGCATAGACCTGACATATCAGGCTGTGCTTTTGTACATCACAGAATGACGCAGATAGAACAACGCAATCCGCACGGTGGAACGGGTGCGATTCTGAGCCTCGCCCATCCTGGCCGAACAACGCGTCCTCACAGATGTGAGCTTCTAATGAGGCTTGGTGTACAAAATGCATAAAGCTACATCGCTGCTCTCAGAGAGCCCTCATTTTGAGAGCATTTTTTTTAAAAGAGAGATGGAATAACAATGTACTGCCAAATGCACGGTGCAGAGGCTAGAGATTTTCAAGCACTATTAAAAGCCATTACGGGCTTTCAGGGCTAAATGGGCAAGAACTGCTACGCGGCCCGCTTGGTCGCTCGTTAAAGCAGTCCACCTCTGAAGCCAATGTGATTGAGCCCATTATCCAGCCCATTATTGGCACTAATATTACGCTTCAGGGTTTGGGGTTTTTTTTTTTTTTGAAATCACGTTTTTTGAACCACCGGTGAAAATAATGGCATAATTGTCTACGACTTCACTGACATTAATGTTATTTTATACAAGCTGTTTTGGAAAACCTGAGGATTTTCTTTTCTTGCTATTTAAGTTACTATAGACATGACATTTTTGACGTTTCTTCCTACTTAACCTGGAGGGAGGTTTTGCAGTGGACTTCGGGATTGTTATTCTCCCCTTACAGAAACTGATTTTTTCTTCCACACATATATAATAATGTATATCTGTATATGCAGAGTCAATTAGCCACCTGATCAACATCTTGGGCTTTGGGTTTGGGAAAGACCTTTCCAGAATTGAGTTATTCAATTTTTGGCAAATTAAGTTTCCATATTCTTAATTCTTGCTTCAGAATAAGCTGCCTTCAATAATTCGATGCTTTATTTCAGAGTTTTGCTCAGTCTCCTCCTTTGAATAGTTTCTGCATTGAATGACAATCGTGTGTGATATTCTCTTAAATAATCTAAGCAAACCAGTGGACACAAATACAAGAGCATTATGTGTCCCCCAGCATCACCACATAAATAAATAGAGGTTTCATACACTGGAGCGGCAAATAGCTTTAAAAAAAGAAAAGAAAAGAAAAAGGAAAAAGAAAAGCAAGAAAAATGCTGAAGGGTGGTCATAAAGGCTCTAAAATGGCAGCTTTGGAGACTGTTGAGGAAAACATTGACTATTGGATATTACTTTGCCCTTTGGTCCCACAACATCCACCTGTGTACCGTCCACCCACTAAATACTGGGATTTTGCTGTCACTCTCGTTCTTCCTAATATTTATCCTTTTCTGTTCTTATTTTCTCCCTTACAATACAAAATCCTTATTCACAACAAATTTCAGTGAATCCAACAGTATGTCTCTTTGTATTACCAGCCCTGCTATAAACCTAAACATCATACATTGTTATTTTTTTCCAGGTTGAATCCCCGCTAGCAATGGAGGCCGTTTTGGGCGAGGCGCCGTTCTCTGTGCTGGATGATAAAGTTTCCATAACAGATCTGCGCATCCACGCTATATCCGGACTCAGCCTGAGTCTCCAGCCCAGTCCAGGGAACAGTCACACCATGGTGGCGAAGGCAACAGGGCTCCAGACGCTCTCTGCTCTTAAACAGGTACTTCCAGGTTCTTAGCGATGACTTGATTTGCAAATGGATGTGTCCTTCAAAACAGCATGCAATGCATGCCGTATAACATAAATAGAAAATTTCCCATGGCATTACCTTTATAACTAGGGATGGGCCAGGATCACTGACTTTCATTTTGTGCTCTCACTAGGGATATGCCTTCTGCCTAATTTTAATAAACAGATAATTGGTTAACCTTTGGAAGAGGAAAGGAAGGGGTGGGGGGGGTTCCCTTGCAATTAAACATTCCTCCTGTTTGTGGCGGCGCACATGTTTACGTTTGACAGACAAATAATGAAAAGAATTAATAAAACGTACAACAAAAGCTTTACTGAATGTCAGCCTTAGTGAAGATTAATATTGCGGGCTACAGAACTACATGCTCTGATATGAGTTTGAATCCAAACTTTGTGAAAGAACTTATTCAATTGGCATTCCTATTATTAAATTTACACAATGTCTGAAACCTGAAGGTTTAAATGTCGTTATAGTGGCAGAAAATTAATGTTATTATTATAGCAAAAAAAAAAAAAGGGTGACATTTCATAGTAAGACAAGTATTCAATCCCCGAGCCAATACTTTGTAGAACCAGCTTCGGGTGGAATTTCAGCAGCAATTCTTGGATACATCTCCGTCTCTATGTAATTGAAATATACTTTCGGACATCTCTACTGATAATCTGGTAAATATGTTTTCAAATGCTTTACCCTTCAGTGGGTGTGAGATGCCAAAAGATGAATGCTGTCATGGGGGGGGAAAAAAAAAAGAAAAGTCTTCAGGAGAATAAATGTGCTGAAAAAGTACAAGCATTTTTTGTGTTTGTTTTCCCAAAGATTGTCAAGGGAAGCTATATTCCCCTTCAGCCTTCATTTTATTGCACTGAAAATAATAGTTCTACACTGCACATCTTGGACATTAATCTTTAAAAGCAAAGGGGTTTTTTTTTTTTTTTTTAACACTCTTAACAGAGCTTTAGCTCTGTTTAAACATTAAGTGCTCAATACTCCAGCTTGTTTTCCCCATCTAATATTTATGTAATCTGAATCAGATCAACACTGCCACGTGGTGACAAATGAATCCTCACCCGGACTTCACTGGCCAATTAGCGCTAGCTTGCTCTACCAGGCTTGGCCCCATTGGTGCCATAAAGGCTTGTTTGACATTCAAATGAATTCAAATCTCACCCAGTATCACTGCTCCTAATGAGACGGCATCCTGCTTAATGAGAAGCCAAAGAACATGCCACCACGTCTGTTTCTTCCCCGCGTCAGGGGAGCACTGTACATTTGCTTTGTGATCCTTCCCATTCTTTAATTGAGGCCTGTATTTTGGAGCAAGGGCCAATAAACGCCAGAATGCTAATTTGTCCAACATCTTGGGCATGCTCCCCTGTTTCAATACATATTTTGTCCGTCTTTCTTGTTGCTGTTCTGTTCACTGTATCCACCAAAAAATAGCATCTTATGATAGCTGGCCACTCATGCACTGAAGGATAATTGCCACCACACACACACACACACTGCTCGTCCTCCCATGGATCTAATAAGTGTAATGTAAGGGTCATAAATGCTCATTCCATAAAAGCCTGCAATAGCTGTCCTTTGTTCTGGTCACTTGGCTCTCAGAGGAGAGGCTTAAATCCATTGCTGTCATTCCGTTGTCCGCGGAAGTTCGCCCTCAAGCACTCTCATACATCTGCCATCCATGATAAATTAACAATGCCGCGGCAGGTTAGGAACTGGCGTGTTTTGTCCTCATTCACGCCCCTACTTTGTCCGCTGTACTAATACTGTGAATCCTGTGCATTACCATTTTGTTTCAAGTTCATACTCTACCATAGGGATGTACCCAAATACCGGTACGTTATTTGGAATATCTTCTAAACGGATACAATTAGGAGCCACAGTACTCATTTTAATATTTGGAATTTTTTGGAAGCTAAATTTGTTAAAGGTCACAAGCAGGCACGGACAAAAATATCATCTGCATGAGCTGGATTTTTAAGGAAAAAGTCCTTCACACGTCCCTACTTGTGAACCTGAGTGATGTAGGTGAGGTTGAGGAACTGTTAGAGCTAGAGCTAGAATTCACACAGCCCCCTGACACTGCGGGCATTTCTACCTCTTGGGTTTTTCCCCCTAGGTCTTCTGGAGGCATAGTGGTTAGGGCTGTATACGATTAAAAATGAAAAGCTAGGGAGAAGAGAAAGCTGGGGTAAAAATCCTCTTCGGTGGCCCACTTCAGGTTTAAATCCAGGTACATATACAGTGGGACCTCGACTCGAACTTAATTCGTTCCGAGACTCTGTTCGCAACCCGAGTCAATTTTTCCCATTGAAATTAATGTAAATAAAATTAATGTGTTTTAGCATTTTTTTTTTAAGTGTATTTTGGGCAATAAAACAGAATAAAATTAAAATAACCTTCATTATAGAAAAATAAAACTAAATTAAATGAACAGATGATTTTAAAAGCACGTCACCTTTGTGGTGGATACGTAGTCGCTGGCGTAGGTGGACGGTGGCGGAGGGATATGGTGGCGGTTCTCATGTTGTTTTGCGATTATTTCTTCCTTTATTTCAACTGTTATACACTTAGGCTTCTTACTCTCACTACCATTTCCACTTTCTTGGGACCC
>JAQMCW010000017.1:10765385-10776778 GCA_030068335.1 Chrysichthys cranchii | reverse complement strand
TTTGCATTTTTTGTAAAATTTAAAAAAAAAATAAAACCCCCCCCCCCCCCCCCCCCGGAACCAAGATGTCCCCAGTTTGCTTCCCAGAAATCTGGTCACCTTACCATACTTGTCAGTGTGAATGCACCTATACACTCAAAATAGCAAGTGTAAGTGCAGAAGAATGTGTATTGAAACACAGCATGAAAAGTACTAGTTCAAGCTTGCTTAAGGCTTTAGTGTATGTGAATCATGCTACTTTAAGCTAGTTAAAGGCATTAGCATGTATGAATCATGCTAGTAGTTTAAGTTAGTTTAAGGCCTTAGTGTGTATGAATCATGCTAGTTTAAGCTAGTTTAAAGCTTACGTGTGTATGAATCATGCTAGTTTTAGCTAGTTTAAAGCTTACGTGTGTATGAATCATGCTAGTTTTAGCTAGTTTAAAGCTTTCGTGTGTATGAATCTTGCTAGTTTTAGCTAGTTTAAAGCTTTCGTGTGTATGAATCATGCTAGCTTAAGCTCATTACTCCCTACTATCTAAATATTGATCGGAAAATCTTTTAAAATGACTTATTATGATTTCAATTTATTGATGATTAATAAGGCAAAAGTATGGTTGATTACATATTATCAGTCTGCTCTCACCGCTGATAATAGCAGTGTTTTTAATAGATTGTCTCCATTAGACTACCTACATAAAGTGCTTCTGAATTTGCATATGCCAGCTCACATGAAAATCTGCAAATGCTTGAGCTTATGGCGAAGAGGATTCTATGAATCTTACATGAGATTAGGTTGTATCTTTTGACAGGCCTTAGAAACGCCTAGCCTCAGGACTCTGTTTTGGGTGTTCTAGATGAGCACTGTCGACCTTTATGGATCTTTCAGCAAAAGCAGGCCAAACTTTTAATTGCTTTAGCTTATGAGAGCTAAGTTTAGCTTGTAGACTAATGTGAAACGCGGCAAATGTAGAACATAGACTACTATTAGTCTGTGTGGACGGAAGAGTTTCCTGTGCGTGAGAGAGGTTTAGGAGAGGTTACATTTCAAACAAACTCAAAGGACCGGATGGCTGCATGAAGGCTGGGTTTAACATGATACAAAAACATCCCTAAACACTAAAGTCCCATGAATAACAGCATGGCAGAAAGCTACCATATCACCTTTCCATCCATCTCTCCAAACAGCTTCGAGACACTTCTTCCTAAATGAAGCATAAATCATCGTTATGGCCAAAACTGTGCTGCAGCACACAGTTTGAATGTTGATTGTAAATATCTGCACCGAGATGTACTCAGGGACATTTGTGTCATAAGATTCAGAGTCGGTGATGTGAGAGGAAATGTGCTAATGCACCAAATGTGTAGACAACGCATTTATTTTTCTTCCATAGGTGATTGAACATTATTGCGCGTGTAAGTTCTGTTATTCAATTCTGTATGGCAATTTGCTTTGCCTCACCTTGAAACCTTAAACGATGTCTGTTCTTCATCTTCATTTGTTTTTGCTTGTATATGAGGAAAAAACTAATAGACTGTGTCGGCCTACCTCAACATTTTTCTTTCCGTTTTCTTTTCTGTTTTTTTTTTTTCTTGGCTTAAATCACATGTGCTGAATGCACCAAGGAATGTTCCGTGTGAAATGACTGCTCTCTTGTGGTAGAGAAACAAAGCAGACACTTTGCGATTGAACCAATTATCATACTAAGACTTTTATGAGCAACCTTAATCAGAACAAGCACTGTGGAGCTGTTGACATGGTTCTGGTTTTATAAAAAAAATAAAAAAATTTTTAAAAAAATCAGCAACAACAAAAAAAACCCAACATACAGAATGTGTGTGAGTTATGAAAAGTCACATATGTTTCGAATCAGTCACTCACTCATCTTCTGCCACATAACCCTGTTCAGGGTCGTGAGGGAAAGCTGGAGCCAATCCCAGCCGACTTCAGGAGAGAGCCGGGCTACAGCGTGGACAGGTCACCAATCCACCACAGGACGACAAACAGAGACAGACAACCATTCACACTCACATTCACACCTACGGGCAATGTAGAGTAGCCAATTAGCCTAATCCCCTCTGTGTATGGCTTTTGACTGTGGGAGGAAACTGGAGTACCCAGAGGAAACCCACACGGACACACGGGGAGAACATACAAACTCAGAAAGGTGCCCAGGTCAACCCCAGGGATCGAACCCAGGACCTTCTTGCTGTGAGGCGACAGTGCTAACCACCACACCGCCATGCTGCCCACGGCTAGTTACTTGTAATAATAAATGGATCATTCGAACATTCGTGTGAAAAATGAATCAGTGCAAATGATATTTGTGAAAAACAAACGAATCAGTGGAGTCATGGGTAAAAAAATGGGTACGTAAGTTTGTCAGACAAGCAGTCAGGCAACAAATGTCAAAGCCAAGGGAGTTCTTACTGACTGCAGGTCCAATACTTGAGGCAAGAGTCAAAAGGGGCGGTGGTCAAACCTCTTGGCAAAGACATATAAGACGTCCAAGAATTTGGTTCCCAAAAAATGTCTATTTAATATAAAGCGTGGTCTGATAGTAATGCTTGGCCCATGAAGCTACTCAACCCATTTCACAAATAATTATGACAATTTATAATGTCTGACACTGAGAGAGCACAGTTCATCTAACCTTAACCGTTTCCAACATTCATAAAACTCATGAATTTAAAAACGGAGCCTGGTTGAAGGATTACGTCCCATAAATCCTAACCAAAGATGCCTTTACAAATCCCCGCTTGCAGCTTAATGTTTTTCTGTGGGTTTTTTTTTTTTTTTTCAGCGAATTAATTTTCCATTTTCGCAAAGATGGCGGCATAAATAGATAAACACATTTCATTATAGTGAACACAGGCAGGTTTTCATTCATGAAAGAATCAAGTCAACAATAATAAGTAAATAGATACGGGGATGCCAAACCAATTTTGCCATTCAGTAGGTTTCGGGCTACAAATTGTTGCCAAATAAATAAATAAATAAATAAATAAATAAATAAATAAATAAATAAATTGCTCGGTCTCTTTGAAGAGACCTGCTTCTTTCATTTAGACATTGATTATATTTTTGCAATTTGAATGACAATTGAGTGTAATTGTACGTTTTGCAATTCTCATATTCTCATGTTATCTTTCTCTCTCTCTCTCTCTCTCGCTCTCTCAGGCTCGTGTTTGTCCATATTGGTTAAGTCTCTCAATCTGTATATCCCACGTCAGCACTATCACTACATCACAATGTTGCGTTTTCTCACTTTAGCTGTCATTTAATTCATTTTTTCCCCAGACTTTCATTTGCTTTCTTTCCTTTTCCAGTCATTAACCAGCTCTCCAGTGCCACTGCCTCAGCACATACTTATCTTTCTTCCTTGTTTCCCCATTTCATTGTTTTTCGCTCGCACCGTGAGCGCCCCTGAGGTATCCATTATCGAGAAGTCTCTCAAGAGGTAAACCATCCTGCACCACTCGATGTTCTTTCCGCCCTGCCCACGAGCATGGAAACTCCAGCCTCGAATTACTTATGCTCCGTTGGTCAAAAGTGCTTGGCAAATAACTCATGGAATCCTTTGAATAAAAACCCTGTAGCTGCAACCAAATTATGCAAATGAACTTTTATATCTTTATACTTCTGTTTATTAACATGGCAGATGCTTTTATCCAGAGGCAGCGAGTCAAAAATTGAAATTCAAATAAGAAAAGCTTAAGTAAAACACACATGGGGTGTAATCAGAGTTGAGTTATGCACACGTAACTAAGGAGGATTTTTTTTTTTTTTTACCAAAATTGTGCACATAACCCAGGTGTTCACACCTCAGACGTAATTACAGGCTTAAGAGCTATTCAGATGTTACACAAGAGTTGCGCACCACAATAGGTCACGCCAAAATTCCTGGGGGTTTGTTTCTGTATACTCAAAAAAAAAAAACTGAAATGAAATGTCATTTGAGGACAATGTTAAACACATAAATATAACCTTATTCATTAATAAATGGGGTCATGCTCGTCCACATTTTAATCTCAGTCTTAATCAGAGAAGTTTTTTATCTTGAGGATCATTTTTTAAGGGTTTTAGATAAAGTTATAATTTAGTTTAGAGCGAGAGGTAGCCGTTGAGTGCTCGGTACTGTTGCACATCGAACGAACAAAAACCCTGGTGTCATTTTAGTAAGTTGGCAAATTAAAAGTATGAAAAACGAGCTAATATTCCACACACATTATGATTCCAAGACCTTGATTTACTGTCTCGTGGGTTCGTTAAGTTAGCATGAGAAAAAGGAAATACAGTTGCATGCCTGCCCACGAATCTTAAATATTTTACTATTTTTGCGTATTGCAATTGTCATCGTAACTTTGGAAAAAACGTAAGTCGGGCCATTGTAACCCAGAGAGAATTTGTGTTAGGATTCTCTATGAAAAATGGTTCTTGGGCAGATTAGTATGTGATGATGATAATAATAATAATAATAATAATAATAATAATAATAATAATAATAATAATAATAATAAGTGCTTTTTTATAATCTGAGAGGTAATCAGGGTGGACAATTCAACTGAAGAAAAATTGGGTAATGAAGAAGGCGGTGTGAATTATATTGTCTGAATGGGGTGCCTGGAGATTTTGAGCAGGTTCTTGACCAGACTCGAATGAATATGTGTACATTTCCTCATGTAAATATAAATCAAACTTTTGGACTTAAGTAGCCAAATCTGAATATGACCCAGGTTAAACTGCAGTAACATAGTAACTGTACTTTGCTACATTCTACTTTTGGTAACCACTCAGTGACCACATACATTTCCTATTTTTTCCTTGTAGTTAGCGAGTACTTCATAGTCTGATTTTTAAGTAGATGTAATTTATTCAAGCGCATCTTTCACCTAATGCCTTTGGCATTCATTTACTTATTACATTTCAACCGAAAATTATTTTCCTCACTACATTTTCAAACATTACACTTCTCTATAAGCATGTATTTCCAAAGTCATAAGCTATCGTTTTAGCAATCAATCAGCTTTAAAGGAATCAGGTTAAATTCCTAACACATCTAAACTTGTGGCAGTGAGTAGGAGATCTAACGCCCATCACTGTAATCCATCAGTTTATATTTTGGCAGCTAGCTATTAGCATTCAGCTACTTTGTATCATCATAATCATCATGCTAGCTAATTGACATTTGAAATCTGCTGTTTTCTCCATGTCCTTGCATGTTCGTTTAAGAGTTTATAGATTCCTGCTTTAATCTTTGGTGCTTTACTTCAAACATTTTCATGAGTAATTCCACTTTTTACTTCAGTAAAGAATTTGAGTACCTTTCCATCTCTGGTAGTTAGTAATTAATATGATTGAAGGTGAATAACTGAATAACAGGCTGGAAATGTAAGAGGGTAAAAGACCAGCGATCACGATGAGTATATAAAAAAATGTCCATAATATTGCTGGTCTACATTCCATCCTCATTACTAACAACTTTCAAAAATACTTATCCAGCCCTCCAGAGCAGACAGCAATCATTTCCAGAGCCTAAGCTTCCTATGCTATTAGTGATAGAAAGCTCTCAAAAGTCCAGTCTCACTTCAACCCTGCCTCATTTGCCTGCGGCTCCCGAAGACATTTAATCACTCCACAGACAAGGAGAAAAAAAATCTAATGGAAATGACATTCCAAATAGAAGACTGAGGTCAAATACATTTAGATAATATTTTAACTCTTGTGAGCCGAGGACAGGAGAGAAGACCTCGTAACATAAAAGTACATTTCTTCAGGTGTGATTTTGTCAAATTAGTTTTTTTCTAAGCGGTAGCGCTTTCCATCTTTGACTCGGGGAAATTTGGCTCAATTTTGCCAAAATCACAGATTACAGTTTAAAATAAAAACATAAAATCTTTTGCATCATGAAAGGCATCTGATCAATAATAATCGTATACATGCCTTTTGAACATCTGATGATTTTTGAATTTGAGGACTAGATTAATATTTCTGAAAAGACATTTGTCGCAATTTCCCCATCATTCATCCTTGATTTAAAGTCAGCTTGAAGGCTTGAATAACTTACCCAGTGGTCAGTAAAACCAGGCCAATTCCAAAACTCACATAAATCCTGATTACTATGTCTGATATATTGCAATATTGTTATATGTTGGACTTGTTTAACAGGAGGGACATAATCTATCTTGTATTGTGGATTGATTGTGCAATTCCACACACAACTTTTATGCACACACGTTTGCAAAATGGTAAGTACTAGGGTTCATCAGTTTGTTGTAGGTTCATCCATTAAATTTTTCTTATATTTTTATTTTTGCACCTGGGTCCAGTTGATACAAACCCCCAGAGCATTAGTTTAAAACGACCAGGGATTGCTTATTGCAAATTCAAATTGCAAAGTGTGAAAAATGCCTGTGTAGTCTTCCATTGAAGTCCCATCTAGAACATTTATAAGAATGATGTTCAACAAGCTCTTTCATACAGCCTCCTTTCAGTTAACATTTTAATGCCATATACATATGGAACATATTAACAGCCTCCATTTAAATTAATCAAGCCCTCCATGTTGCCTGTCTGGCTTGCAAAAGATTGCTACAGCATATGGAAAGTATGCAAAAACTCACCCTACACCGTAAACCGTGCAGAAAACCCAGACGTAATCCACTGGACCTGTTGGAATGATCTGATCTGAGAAATCGGCTTGGGAATATCAAGTGATTCCGCAGAAGGAGGTTGGTTTGGTGTTATCATGCCCAAGTGTATTAAAAAAAAAACCTACAACATAGTCTTCACTGCTTACCCAGTTATCGCTTATATTTTCTCTCTAATATCATTTGGGGAAATTGCTGGTTCATGCCATGCCCAATGTGATGTTTGAGCCAATCACATGACGACAACACAATATAGAAAATCATCCAGATACAGCTGAAGAGTTTCAGTTAATGAATCATCAGAATGGGGGAAAAGGTGATTTCAACTTTAACATTCGCATGTTTGTTGGTCCCAGACAGGCTGGTTGGAGTATTTCAGGATCTCCTGAAATTATAACCCACCTTTATAACCGGATTTTCTTGCCATTTATACAGGATAAGAAAAATTCCTGCATCCGAAACGTGTAAATAAGTACCAAAGGTTTATTTATAAACCACCAAATACATTCATGGATTTGTTGGTTTTGTGCACTTATATTTAATGAGACTATTTCCATAAAGTGACTCTTGCTATTTGGTTGCTCAAGCAAAAAAAAAAAAAAAAAAAAAACATATTTGTATGACTTCTCATTATGGAAAATAATCATTACAGCACTGCAGCGCAAGTAAAGAGAGAAAAAATAAATAAAAAATCAGTGCTCATATGCTTATGATCAGTCGAGCTCGGTTCATAAAGACGTTCATTTTTGGATGGCTCATCATTCCGATGGCTCCCCTGAATCGCTCTGAGACGATTTGTAGATTTTTTCACAGTGGTGCCAAATAGGTTGCTCTTGAGGCTTTACTGCATCAGATGAGATAATTCAGTAGAGTTTTTAAAATCTTCATGCAGGTTTTTAAAATAGATGCTCTGACGCTCTGCCTTGGCTCACACAAACGCCTCATCTTGCCTCCCTTTGGAAGAGCGATGGTCTGTGCGACTCTCTGTCATGTGGTCAGCAAATATCCAGAGGGACGTCACTCTTCAGGACAGCCTAATTGGAAATCAAACAATTTCAACACGAACTTGGTGGGAGCTTGAGTGTGCGATGGAGCACGGATCTGTTGGGTGTCTCAGAAAAGGACAGGATGCAGGCGGGGGGGAGGGAGGGAGGGAAGGGGGGAGTGGAGTGGAATAGCGCACTGAGAGAAAACAGGCCACTCTCAAGGCCAGTATTGACTGGGATTGTGGAGAAAAATGAGAACGGAGAAGAGTGTGGTGGCGAGAGAGAATTATAAATAAAAGATTAAATGTCCTGACACTGGCTTGGATGGGATTCGATGGAAATAATAATGTTACAGTGCACATTTTGGTTCGACCGAGGGTGAAGTAAAAGCCTGACTGGCTTAGCTGTGACTAAAAGGTTTGGTTTGAGTCTTGTGTTTTGTATCATACAAGAAGAATAATATGATCTGGGATGTCCTAGTATAGGAGAGTAATCCTCACGGCGCTTTGTGTTGAGGCCGATCCCACCACTATGACGTTGATTATTTTCCTATAACAGCACACCTGCTCATGTTTTATTCCGTACTTGTCGTCTTAGTTTATGTGCACCAGAATATGTCAAATCCAATTTCGCCTGCACTGTATATAGCGCTTGGAAACAGAAGCGGTACCATGGTAGGATTTATTTCTCCATAGAATGGGGGCTGACATGGCAAAAGTCTACCACCAAGCAACAAATCATTGGGAAACTCAACCAACCAATCAGTCAACAATACAGAAAACCCTGGAGCATTCCAGCATCTAGCAACAGGCAGGAACTGCATGGACTCAAAGGCATTAACACGGGATATTTGCAGGAATGTCTGTGAGGACTAACACTCCAAAACCCAAATGGGATGATATGTACAGAATAGTAAACAGATCCTCCTGTCAGGGAGCTCCAGATCCAGACAGCTCAATAAGCACTAGCAAATGAACCAGACATTGAAATAACAAATAAGGAACAAAAACATCAGTGGCGATAGATGTGGCAATCCCAAGTGACAGGAACGCTGAAAGGAAGGATATGTGATATAAGAGATCTACGGCGAACTGAAGGAAAAGTAGGGAGAATGTCAAAAGTTAAATCCAGGGCAGGGAATGTTGGAGAAATCAGCAAGATTTTGAAAATATCTAACCATCTGAAAGCATCTCAGAATGCAAATCCCATCAAAGTTAGAGGTGGCTGGGTTACAGCAGTACTACATGGTGTGTCTATGTAGATATGTACTAAAGGTATGCGTGTACTACCCTGGAGGGTACCATAGCAGCATCAAGGAGAGGTACATTTTAGCACCTGTTATTAGAAAATATACCGGGGTTCATTGATACATAGGGGCTATTTGTACATTGATACATAGTGGCTCATAAATTCTGCTAAGTCTCCAGAACCTTTTAGCCAAGAATCTAAGGTTAGGGTTAAGGTTAACCCCTAACCCTAACCCTAGGATGGTTCTGCCAGGAGGTTAAAACATGATCATATTTCAACCAAATAATGTCAGTCAAACAAACAGCCAAATCAACACAGAAAATATCTTTTTTTCTTCAGAATGTTTTTGCAGTTCTCATCTTCATCTCCTGATTTGACCATCGTTGAGTTCTTTTTATTTTATTTCATTTTTTAAATTCGATCATTTTTCCAAACCTGTCGAAATTTTAAACCCGTATGTATCTGCAGCAAGTCGGATTTTATATTACCGGCATGGGCGCATATGCACTATAATATGAAGATATACTGAATGCTACGTATTTATAGGAAACCTTAAGGTCTAGGGATTTGCAGGAATGAAGCAGGGCTGCTCTGGAAATCAAGATAGAATGAGCACTATCGGATTCCATCTTTCTCTAATCTGTGTTTTCTGCTGTTCCAAGCCAGAGGCGGTAAATTATAGGCTGCATTGTGTATTCTCTAAGATATACTTTGCATCATGCATTCTCTTAGAAGTTCCCTTTAAAGTCCTAAAAAAATATTCTCACATTTCAGTTTTCTCAGATGACATATTCTGTTTCTAACTACTGCTTCTTTGGCCTATATCAGATAGGACACAAGGATATGAAGATCAAGATCAGATCTTTCATATTAAATTTAGCCTAGTATTACCCAATGCAAACTGATTATACTAATGTTGTTTTGCAGGAACATGTAGCTTGGTAAAAAAAAAAAAAAAAAAAATCACAATACAACAGTGCAAAGCTAAAAGGTTTATCCAGTCACAGAGATTTTGCAGTAGTGTTCCTGACTAATTAATTTTTTCCCCCAAAATGGCCAAAGGCTCAAAATGAGTAAACCTCTGGTTATCAGTTCATAGCTCCAAGCTCTGTATCAGGCCCTTCAGATATGCTAATGAATTAAATGGAGTGCAACAGATAGATCATTAAAACTGCATTTTTAAATTCTGTATATTCTAATAATTTACATTTGCTGCAAGATGTATTCAGATTGTGGGGGGAAAAAAAGGTTTTCTTCAGTATAGGAGAAAAACGGCTGCCACCTGTTTCCTAGATGCTGAGTATCGTCATCTGTGAGGACAGAACAGAAACAAGAACAGAAACAATGTTCCTTTTTGGGTTTTTTTAGATAAATAGCTTTGCGACGCTGCTACCTAATGTGTATTAGTTGAATGAAGTTGAATTATAGAGTGGAGGCGTTGGCAAGCCACCATCCTACGGCTGCCAGATTTCTAGAAAAATGCTGTTTTGTACTATATAATATGTTGGGAAAGAAGTGGTTGTTTCAGGTCACATACTGCACAAACGCTGCAGAAAATGTTCTCGTGCAAGTTTCACCTGGTGTCATTCTAAAAGATGTTGAAAAGATTTCAAGTTACGAGTAGCAATCCTGGTGAAGGTGAAGGAGATGCTCCGAGACAACATTATTAAACATCATGCGAATGGAAAAAGCAACAGAGACAGAAGCGAAGCCCGTAAACATCCCTGTCAATACAAAGGGTTCGGTAACATGCAGGTGAGATGTTCATGAAGCCACAACTAGCTAACTATCTCAGGAAAGTGCACCACACAAGATACACTCAGCCTAATGATAAGGAAGGTAAAAGAGAAGGCTTAGAACTCTTTGGCAATAATTTAGATTGTCATGCTTGGAGAAAGAAGGGTTGCTCGTATGATCCTAAGAACACCACATCCACATTGAAGCATGGTGGTGGGAGCATCAAGGGGCTGCTTATCTGCAAGTGCTTCTGAAGTGTTACGTGTCATTGAAGGAAACATAAATACAGCAATATGACCAGATATATTAGAAAGAGAATTTATCCTTATTTCTCAAGAAACTGAATCCGGGGATAAGATGGACATCTTGACAAGACAAAGGCCACAAATATATAGCAAAAATAACGGACAGATGTCCCGCAATTGCCAGGCATCTCGTGAATCCCAGGAGCATTTGGAAATTGTGAGTCTATAAAAAGAACCCTCATAACCTCGGGGGAATTGGCAAAGATTTGCCAAGAGCAGTGGGCCAGAACTGAACAAAAAATCTAATTAAGTTTTACTACAGATATCTCGAAGCTGTAATTGTCAACAACGTGACAATGTGAAATTGAAAGTTTTTTATAGATATTTTATACATAAGTACAAAGTCAAAAACCACTGTATGCGTAAATTGCAAACTGATTCCTGCACTGAAACAGGGGTGCCGTTAGGCTCGGGACGGGGGGGACGTGTCCCCCTCAGATTCATAGAGACCTCGATCCGTCCCCCCCACTTCAAGGCAGGGCCGGAT
>JAQMCW010000017.1:10741056-10755379 GCA_030068335.1 Chrysichthys cranchii | reverse complement strand
TTTGATTAATCATGACCCTTTACAGCAATGCCTTTTGTTATACACTTGATATGTCATGTCGATTCTAACTAGTTTGTCTTTTGGTCTCTGTCTCGGGCTTGGTCTCGCCTTAGTGTCATGGTCTTGGTCTTGATACCCTCCGGTCTCGACAATGTCTTGGTCTCGGTCTAGCCGGTCTTGACTACAACACTACCTATTTACACGCAGATGTCAAGTGTTCGGACAGGCTGGATAGAATACCTGCTTTTCGTAAACTGAAATATAGAATATAAAAAAGAGGGCCTGTGTTCTTACAGAGAGCGGCTGACCTGGCGGAAATGATCACGCGTGTCATCAGAGAAGGACTGGAGGGACTCGTGCTGAAAGACGTCAAGGTAAAGGTCCTGATCAAGGCCCTGACAGTAGCAGCTTGATAGTGTTGAGGTATGTTGTATGTGGTACGTGAGTGAGATCAGCTCCCTGTATGTTCCAGGGGACGTATGAACCTGGTAAACGCCACTGGTTAAAGGTGAAGAAAGACTACCTGAACGAAGGAGCGATGGCGGACACGGCAGATTTAGTAGTCTTGGGGGCGTTTTATGGAAGCGGCTCAAAAGGTGGGTAAATTGCACCAATATAACCCCACTACAAAGTGCACCTTTTATAATAGTTCCAGAAAGGTTTTTAATCATAAGATCTCACATGCATTAGAGGTGTCCAATATTATCCACAAAGGGCTGGTGTGGGGGCAGGTTTTAATTTGATCAAGCAGGAACCACGCCTGTTTAATCAGTTGAGCTTGGCTTTCAGTAGACTTAGATGTATCTTCTGCTTGGTTGGAATGAAAACTTGCACCCACATCATTGTTGGACACCTCTGACATATGCATTTAAACAGTTTCATGCTAGCGGCTTCATTTGAAACCTGAATTCATGTTTATTTTCTGGCCCACAGGTGGCATCATGTCCAGCTTCCTCATGGGCTGCTACGATCCCGCTTCGAAGAAATGGTGCACGGTGACAAAATGCTCCGGGGGCTACGACGATGCCACGCTAGCCAGGCTGCAGAAGGAGCTGGATGTTATTAAAATTGGGAAGGTATGAAAAAGCCCAGTTCAAGCACTTCATCTGTATTGGATTTAACCCCAGTTATAGTGCCCCTATGACAGTTTTGTGTTACGGTCTTTCTCAGGATCCCAGTAAGATCCCACCATGGCTAAAAATCATCAAGAACTACTATCCGGATTTTCTCATCCGAGATCCTGAGGTACAAGCACAACTGGGGATTTCTAAGAGTGATGGTCATTGTGAATGTTTTCTTCACGTCATTGTGAAATATTGAACTCCTGGATATTATTGGTTGAATCTTTTTTTTTTTTTCGAATCACAGAAAGCCCCAGTTTGGGAGATCACAGGAGCTGAGTTCTCCAAGTCGGAAATGCACACGGCCGACGGCATCTCCATCCGTTTTCCACGATGCACTCGTATGCGTGACGATAAGGACTGGAAGACGGCCACCAACCTTCCCGAGCTCAAGGTTCAGCAATGCTGAAAAAAAGGGATAATTCCTATATATGCAAACTATGGCCAAAAGTATGTGGACACCTGAGGGCTGAACATCCAAAGCTATGGGCATTAATATGGATTCGGTCCATCTTTTGCCACTATAAAGGCCTCAACTTTTCTGAAAAGGCTTTGTACTTGATTTTGAAACATGGCTACTGGGATTTGGGCACCAATGGGATGTCCAGCAAGAAGGCCTGGTGTGAACTTGGTGTTCAAGTGAGATTGAGGTCAGGGCTCTGTCCAGGTCACTGAAGTTCTTCCACATCAATCTTCGCAAAGGTGTCTTCATGGTGCTTACTTTGTGCTGGAACAGGATTGGGCCTCTTGGTTCCAGTGAAAGGAAATCTTAACACTATGGCATACAGACACATCCCAGACTGATGTGTTTCCAACAGTTTAAAGAAGACATGGATGAGGTCAGGGTGTCCACATACTTATGGCAATATGGTGTACATTAAACCAATGTAGCCTGAGACTAATATTTGTGTTTAAGCTAAGATAAGCTAAGCTTTGTTCTGGGTCGCTTGTACTGCCAGTCCTCCAATGCTTATGCAGAATTACCTGCTAATACCGTGCTATGCACAAACCTCTTGGTTAGTTGGTGACGCAAGGGATAAGCGGTCGAAATGTCTGTTTTGTAGGAACTTTACCGTGTCTCGAAGGAGAGGTCTAACTTTGAGGTGACAGCAGGGCCGTCTACAAGCAGCAAAGACGACAAGGGCTCGTCAGGAGGCGATAGTGGAGGCAGCTCACCGTCCGCCTCCAATGGAGCACCAAGCTCAAACAAAACCAGTAAGGGCATCCGGTTCCAAGAGTCAGTTTCAGGCTTTCTTTATACATCCTGATTTGTGCGTTCCCTTCAAAGATGATGATATTAAATCCCATTAGATCTGATCTCGCATTGATTATTTGAACATCTGGCAAAATATGCCTGAACATAGTCCTGGATTAGTGATTACAGTTAATGCGAGTGGTCTGGCACTTTATTTATTCATTACACTAGCCTAAAGTAGTAGGAAGATCTGTAGAACCTGGCCTTCAGAACTGTGATTGGAAAAGCCAAAATGGTTATATCATGGCATATTCCTAAAAGACGTATGATATTTGTTCCAGAAAATGGTCACACTCCAAAGCCAAAGCCGGTGAAACCTGCAACTCCGACCCCTGCCAAGAGAAAGCTGCCTTCTGAGGAATGCAGCCCAAAGAAGGTCTGCTGCATACTGAAATGGACCAGAATATGTTGTTTTTTTCTTCTTCTTCTTCTTCTTCTTCTCTGTGCCCTGTATACAGCATGCTCCAGCTTTTGCACTTTGTACAGATTTTTCCACTCTCCTGCAGTGCTTTACTCAGGTCACTTGCCCTGATTTGTTTCAGATTAAGGTCATAAAAGTTCACAGCAATGGGCAAAGCCAAGCGAAAGCTTTCCCTGCTAAGGCAGCTGACCCACAGCCTGAAAAGGTCAGTGTTCTTTTGTGCAATGAAAGACTGGAAAACACACACAGAGCATGAGAATTATTCACATACAGTAACCACCACATGAGTGGTTAGCTGTTCTTAGATGAGATGCCACTGACGACGTCACTTTCGTGGCTGGAACACATCAAATGTAGCTATGAAACGGATAAAAAATCTGACTTGTCAGAAAATGTAATCGATGGTAAATTGCTGTGCTATAAGAGGTATTTCAGGTCCTTCTGGACCTGCTGCTATTGGGGGGGAGATAAATACATAAATAATAGCCCACCGTATCAATTATTTTCCTGCCTCAGCACACCCTGTTTTTTTTTTTTTAATCCTTACTGAAAAGATTAGTTAGGAATTCAGCTATGACATTATTTTCGCAGACTCTGCTGGACATCTTCACCGGAGTAAAGCTGTACCTCCCGGAATCGATGCGGGAGTTCGAGAAACTGCGGCGCTACTTTGTGGCGTACGATGGCGATCTCGTTCCGGATTACGACGCTGCCTCTGCGACGCACACACTAGCCCAACCGGCAGAGGGCAGCCAGGCCCAGAAAGTCAGCTCCAACTGGATCTGGCAGTGCATAAGGAAAAGACGAGTGGTTCCCCCATGCTGAAGGACAGAACCGCCCTGATGCAGCAGCGTGCTACTTGCTTTTTCTAGTAATAAAAAGTGCCCTTCAGACCTTCAGGCAACTGAAAATATTGTTGACCATAACACAACACGTGTTCATTCAGGATGAACGTCATGATGGTGTGGCAGTTTACTTTTTACCATAACTTTACCATGGTGTGGTACATCAACAGCAGCGCAAGCTTTCCAATACTTTGGTTTCGTGTTTTTTGTTTAGTTTCGTTTCATTTTTTTTTTTTAGCAGAAGCCATTACTGATCTTGTGTCTGTAGAATTCTGTCTTTTGGATAGAGCTAGTGAAGTCCTTATGCAGACGCTCAATCTTTGAGCACGTCATGTGTGCCGAATGTCATTTTATAGAAAAAGAAACTGGTTTTCTAGAACAGGAGAGAACATAGCTTGCCTATGCAAAGCCGAACACACGCCTGGGCTCTGTTCTACGTATGTGGATGACTTAATGAGTTAGCGGGACTGGATTTGTTAGTTCAAGAAGACCAGCTTCACGCTGTATAGTTTTCAGCTCGATTTCTTACATTTACCCAACAGACTATGAACATGTACAGGAAGACATTTTGAATGGAGGTGTTTAGTGTGGAATCGTACAGTCATCCCAAGCAACTACAGTCAATCTAGCTGAACTAAATCAAGTCCTCAGGTGCATTTAGAACGACCACGAGTAGTAAATCCCACATACACCGTCGTGTCTTGGATTTGCTGAGAGACATTCTAAGAACGGAGTCGTGTTTGAAATGACAGGCTTTTTTTGTTTTGTTTGTTTTTTATACACTAACACAGTGTCCATGCCATATCAGTTAAGATGATGGTGCGATGGCAGGGTAGTGGATGTGCTGTTTAAAAAATAATAATAATAATAATAATAATGTTTTCGGACAAGTGTGCAGTCATTACACGAGTCAAGTTATAAAAACACCAACCTGAAGCAATAGAAATCTGGGACTGTATTAACTATGAATGCAAAACAAACTGTCGCATCACATTTTCTGTCCAGATCAAATTAGAACATTTTTATTGCTTATTTACAATTGAAACCAGCTTTTGAAATATTTCCTTCCGCATACAATGACATAATGAAACACTGAACGTTTCTCGCTACACAAATAAACACTCTGCTCCTTTATCAGCGTGCTTACCTTTTGTATTTTTATATATTTCCTTCCACTTAGCTTAATTTAAAAGGTCCTTTCTTCGTGATGTATTTAATGGACAATGGAGTTCCACAGTTTTGATTCATTTCCTATTACAAAAAGGGTTATATTAACATTCCCCTATGGACATGTTGTGGTTACTATAGTAACAAATCGTACAGGATAACACTTGTTAACAAGAAACGACGTGCTTCGTCATTCTTTAAGAGGAGAAATGTAAATGGTGGCAAATTGCTGTGGTTTGAAGAGGAATATCAAATTTTGGGGCGTACTTTAAATCAACTTCGGGGTGTTTTTTGATGATTTACCTGATTAGTGTATGTACTTATTTGTTCTACAAAAAGACACGATGGTCATTTTAATTTACAGTAACCGGTACAAATTCTGAAAGCATCCAAACATCACGAGTCCACGTCCTGACTTTTCTAAATGTTGGCTACTTAAAGGTTGGTGCTGCAGCTTCGTACTTCTCGGTGTCCAGTTTCCTCTTCCCAGCAAACCCGGTCCGTGACGCTCCCTCAGACTGTGGACTCAATTCAAACTCCTGCATCATGTAGCAGGGCTTAAAAAAATAAATAAATGAATAAATAAATGAATGAATGATCTTTATTGCCATATTAATGGCTATATCTACAGAATAGACAGGATCAATAGAATTGATGATGAGGTTATTAAGGTTTCATTATGATGTGCTTTTTTTTTTTTTTTTTTGGAACAGGGTTTCCTTATATGCAAGTGAGCTCTGAAAATATTGGCACCCTCGGTACAGATGGGTGAAAATGTTATGAATGACTTAACTCCTTTCATCACACACTACACCATACATACAACATATCAATCCCGTCCCATTTCCTTAGGGTTTCTGCTGAACAATAAACTGACCTGCCGAGAGGATTTAAGTATGGTGGCTGTGCGTAAGCTGGAAGGAGCTCCGGCCTGCTCCACTCGCTGCAGGAGGACTCGTGTGCGTGGAACGTGGCTCCAGGACTGCCCCAGTCCTGCCTTCAGCTGATTGTTCCCGTCTCGCGTTACATGATTGGTCACCTGACACATTCATATCCCAAATTCATATGTGCATTCACTGTGACCTGTTCTCACCATTATGGACATCATACTCAGGGATTGATTCTCTCTCTCGCTCTCTCAATGGTAGAAGTCTCGACTAGAAATCGGTAAAAAGGAACACTTACGAGAACGGCTACGTTAAAATCTTTGGCGATCATCTTCAGCTCTGTAGCCACCTGCATCATCAAGGACATGCCTACGGGAAGGGACAAATCGACACCAAGCCGTTCGTTTGACTGCTTGAGACTGAGAATTTGGTGCAATTTTAGTGCAAATTGAAATTAAGAAAAAAAGAAAGAAGAAACGTCGACCTTCATTCTGTTTTCCTCCAAGCATGTGAGAGAGCACGGCCGACACGGAATCCACGATCACGGCTTTGACCGAACCGCCGCCGACTCCCTGAGAGAAAACAAACCCTCAGGTCAAAACGACAACATTTTTGCCTTTTTTGTTTTGTATATCGGTTTCACAAATCCGTTTACCTTCTGGAGTCCGCTGGCTCTAAGATTTTGAAGGAAGGACAGTAAGGCGAAGATGTCAAATGATTGGAGCACGCTGATCCTTTGGAGAGCGTTCATCTACACACACACAAATACAGCCAATGTGTTAGGAATAACACCCTTGGGAGAGCGCTGTTATGGGAAAATAAAAATGTCAGCATGGGTGGAGTTACTCTTACCAGCATGAATGTTTTAATCCTCTTGTACAACAATTTTCTTTTTAAATTTATTAAATACCTTGAGAATTTTATCTATTTATAGTTAATACCGTGGAACATTCCTGAAACAGGTTAGTTCCTGTTACGACTTGCACGCCAGTAGGAGTCCCAACGTACGTTGTTACTACAGAAATAAAAATAAATGTACAACATAAAGCTCGTCGAGGAAAACGAATCAAGGCCTTCTGACCAATCAGAATGGAGAACACCAGGGTGCTGAGGGAGATATCTCAGATCAGCTCTCCGTTATCGGTGTCCTACCTGTTCCGCCGTATTGACGGTTTTCTCCAGGAGCATCTGAAGCAGCCGGTTAGCACATATTCCTCCGTTCGTATCGATGTAGGTTACATTCTGCTTGAGCTCATGGGCAACGTTGACAGCTACACTGAAGCACATCTAAAAGTGATATGAGATACGGGGGGAAAATGAAAGAAAAAAAACCCAATAAGGTGAGACATATTGTTCCAGGGCGCTTTAATTAAAGGCCGGCTTTGCAGTCATGGAGAGTCCTCGACTTGGGGGGAACTTATTATATTACTACTACTTACTATTATTTTTATTAATCCGCAGGATGTGTTATGAGGCTTTTTAGCTAAACGAGTCAGATTTCTATCACACTGCCAAACTCCACTATACATTGTACCGTAATGCAGGTCTGAATGCGAACGCTCACCTGGGTTTTACCCGTCCCTGGTCCCCCACACAGTTCCGTGATCTCCCCTGTGTACAGACCCGAGTCAAGCAGGTTATCCACGCTACATACACACAGAGGAGCAAAGGCAGACTGTAATCCAATACAATGAGACAAGTACAAGTACACTGTCAGTGCTGCGATTGTGGAAATGACAGAGGTACCAGGATTACTAGTGAACACTGAGAGGAAATCCGTGTTTACTGGCCATGGTTTTGATGTGATGATCAGATGTCCACGTACCTTTGGCCTTATAGTGTGTATTATTATTATTATTTATTTAATTAATTTTTTTTATATAATACATGATTTCCTTTCAGCAGCAGTGAGAGATATTTAGTATTGATCAGCACACTGTTTATTTATTTCTTTTGCAGATATGACCATCACTCTAGGGACATTCCTCCAAATGGTCCCCAAGCAATCAGGCACTTTTACCACTATTTAAAAAGAAAAAAAGAAAGAAAAAAAAAGGATTCCCTCCTTTTTTTTTTTACTAACCAAACAAATTACAGTCCTGCTTGTTTTCTATTGGCATACAAAGTGGAGTTAAATGTATTCAGATGTCGAACTTCATGTCTTCATGTCAAGGTCAAGTTGCCACAAAGCGAAAGTAACCACTCCTGTAAATTCATCTCTTTCACTTTGCATGTCCTTTCCCCTTCAGTGAATTGGCTTTTCCTCCAGGCAAATTGTATTCATGTTTGAGCTGAATGCTGCTTAAGAGGCAGAAAAGTGTAGCTCTCGTGTAGGTCATGTAAATCATGGAGAGTGGGTGGTGTCAAACATCATAATTTGCTATTGCTAAACCTCAGATTTTAGAAATAAACTTTACGCACTCTCCTGATCATCTCAGAGTCTGAGAACTTTTTTTTTTGCCATTCCCCTGCTGCACGTTTCTGTATTACCTGTTCGGCCCCGTGTTCACACACTTCTGTTTGTACCGGCACATAGGAACGTGGGAATGCTGTCACCTGGCGATTCCTGTGGAGAGAATAGAAGTGGAGCTCAGCAGCTCGTCGTACAGGTCAGCTCCTGAGACCGGAAACGCTGCGTGCTGAGCCAGAAGCACACGCCGGACTGCCACCAAGGCCTGGAAAGGACATGGAACACTTCAGACATTGTTTTAGATCTTGCACTCTCACTGGTTATTGTGACATCTTTTTTAACAACGCTGATCGGTAGCAAATCAATCGATTAATTAACAGAACATCCAGCCAATCAAATCCAATACTCTGATCTTGAACTTTTTGAATTCTTAACTTCCCCTATTCCCAACCCAGGTGTATTTCCACTTTCCGCCAAACCGTTCCTCAGATAGTCTCCGAATCCACCATGACCCTGACCAGAAGAAAGCGGTTACTAAAGGTGAATAGATGGATGGTTGGATGGATCACACGTTCTGAGGTAACATCAGTTGTTGAAGTTCAGTTATGTTTTCAAAAGTAGGACTCGTTTGATTTAACATCTTAGAATGATGATTATTTGGACAAAGTCTTATTAAGTGCAGACATTATTAGAGATGGGGCAGCACAGTGGCTTAGTGGTTAGCACTGTCGCCTCACAGCAAGAAGGTCCTGGGTTTGATCCCCAGGGTCGACCTGAGTGCCTTTCTGTGTGAAGTTTGCATGTTCTCCGCTTTTCCACATGGGTTTCCTCCGGGTACTCCGGTTTCCTCCCATAGTCCAAAAACATGCACAGATGGGATTAGGCTAATTGTCTAAATTACCCGTACATGTGAATCTGAGTGTGAATGGTTATCTGTCTCTGCGTGTCGCCTTGTGGTGGATTGGTGACCTGCCCAGGGTGTACCCCACCTCTCACCCGAAGTCAACTGGGATTGGCTCCAGGTTCCCCCTGTGACCCTGAACAGGATTAAGCGGTATGTATATGGAAATGGCTGGATGGATGAGATTATTAAAAGACTTTGTGTATTTTCTGAGTTCATTACAAACCTTATAGGATACTGAGCATTTCTGGGCCAGATGTTCCGGGTCAGACAAGACAAGGTCCTCGACTGAGAGACAAATATGGTTAAGTTTTTTAAATTTTAAACGTAATGAGAAAACAGTGTGTCAGGCAGGCAGAACCTGTTCTAACATCTCCTTGACGTAGAGCTTTGATGAGGTCTTCACTCAACCCTGGACACAGACCTTCTCTCAGAAGCACCATGGCACTTCCGGTGGAACCATTCAGGAACCTGAAAATACAATAACATCCGTTCACTCAGCTGACCTAGCTAACTGTACACAACTAGCAAAAAAAACAAACCAAAACAACAATAAAAAGCGACCTGCTAGCTAGCTGTAGATAATAACACGACTACAATAAACCGAGCAAACAAAGCTGCTGCTCATTAATATTAACGTCCCACACGTTTGTATTTCCTTATTCTAACAGTTTCTAAAATAAAATATATGATAAAACTTACCCACTTTCTAAAGAGGCGCCTCGCGCCTTATTGCGGACTAGTAAACTGACAGAGCATTCAGCCAATCAAATGTACGCTTTCTTTTTCGTAGCCCGACATTAGCCAATGAGCATGCACCTTCCCATGACGCTCCCATTCTCTGATTAAGTAACTAAGGGACGTCGTTGCTAAAATTGTTTTCCCACCCTTATTGCGATAAGTCCCGCCTCCTTTGCTGTGGTTGGCTAACAGCTTTCATCCAGACCCACCGTTGATGTGCGTGTGCAATGACTAGCCAATCAGCTGCCAGAAGGCGGGATTTGTTCGGAAAACGGTTGGGGAAATTACAAAGGGATTAAGGGGCGAGACAGCAAATCAGAGTTGCCAGGTCTGTAGTTTTAAAGCTTTGCTTGAACAAATAATAGAACTATTGTACAGTATATGCTTACTGTTAAACAGAATATTTGTATTTTACAGCATATATGTATGTATGAATGTATGTATGTATACATGTTTTTGTATACACCTGTAAACACATTTATACACAATATTCTTTCAGTATGAAGTTGCTAAATTGATTAATTCTCAATCTAGTCATTGTTACAGCAATTCTTTATTTATGAAAATACCATCTGATTACCCAGTGGTTTCGCTCACTGAGTGCAAGGGGGGTAAAAATGCCATATTTATGAAATAAGTTTGTTAATTACCTATTTTATTTTTCAACAAATAGTGGTCATACGTCATTTCCGTTTCAAATGCAAAAAGAATTTTATATATTTAAATCAAAGTTTTCTTAAATAATTACTTATCAAATAGGTGTTTACTTCTTTTCAATATCAGTAAAATAACTCTCACACAAATAATAACAATTCATAAAGACGATATAAAAATGGCGTCCACAAACGAAGTGATTAGTTAAAATGTAAGTGCTAGTTACGTTGTTTCCAGTCATACGCATGTGTAATATGTTCTGTGGTCATACATCATTTCCGTTTCAAACGCGAAAAAGAATTTTATATATATATATATATAGAGAGAGAGAGAGAGAGAGAGAGAGAGAGAGAGAGAGATACAGTAGGATGGTATAATAATAATGATGATACGAAACCATTGGTATTTTAGTTTGAAATGGGTGAGGTTATCTTTAAATGTAGCTGTGCTACAATTATAGCATGGTTGAACTTATATGTTTGTAAAGGGCATGTTTTGGCATGTTGGTCCAGTGTGCACGGTTGCTACCTCAGTTCTAGTTTGATAATGAGCTTGAGTTCTTCTTGGAGTTTTCTGGTTTCATTCCACCACCCAAAATGGCATGAATGGGTGTGTGGATTACATGGTGCCCTGCAATGGACTGGTATCCAGGATGCATAAACATCTTAGGCCCAGTGTTCCCAGGATCCACTGAAACTCTGACCAAGATAAAACTGCAAATAAGATGAATGAATAGATGATTTGGGGTGAGATAGTCTTTAGATTAGTTGCTGGTTTTGGTGTTGGCTGTTTTCTGGGCTAATTTTAGACAGGATTTATTGAAGGTTGGACTGGATTCAAGTTGGTTGTACTGGCCATGGTGGTTCTTGGGGTGATTTCTTTGACCACTAGGGCTACAGCCAATTAATTGATTTTAATGTTGGTTTTACTAACCTTCGGTCTGAGTGTCAACATGAATATTGTAGGGTTTGAGGTGAATTATTCACTTTAGGTCTGACTTTGTAAGAACATTGAGGTTTTTTGTTGTCCAATTTGGCTGATTTTGGGTTGGGTTTAGGTCTGGGTTTGTAGAGACCTCAAGGTTTTTTTTGTTTTGTTTTTTTAAATCAACAAGTAGGCTGATTTGGGGTTATGTTTTTAAATTTGGCATTGTCAGGACTCAGAGCTATATTTGTTTTGGGTTTGTTTAAGCCTGAGTTTGAATGGATATCAAGCCAAACCTTGATATCCTGGTTTTAAATTGGGATTAAGTCCATGTTCTTCATTGGACTCCTGAAGGCAAGAGAAAATGAGGAAGACCAAGGAATACCTGGCGCAGAACAAAGGAGAAAGAAATGAGATCATGGGGTCATACTTGGGGGACCATCCAGAAAGAGGCCCAAGACAGGCAGGAGTGGAAGAACTTTGTTGCTGCCCTTCATGCCTCCTAGGCCTTATGGGCATGAGAGATGAGAGAAGTCCTGGTTTGTCAGGACACAAAGCTGTTTTGGGTTTGGATTGGTTTTAGGTCTGGGTTTGTAGGTACATAATTACATTTACATTTGCATCATTTGGTAAAAGCCCTTATCCAGAGCGACTTACATTTATCTCAATTATACAACTGAGCAGTTGAGGGTTAAGGGCCTTGCTCAAGAGCCCAGCAGTGGCAGCCATGAGGATTGGTTTGATTTTGAGTCTGGTTCCCCTGAAGGTCTCCTCCTTTTGTCATCTCAGGGAGTTTTTCCTTGCCACCGTCACTACAGTATTGCTTATTAGGGATATATCTGGATATACATAATTATTACAGATGAATAAGTTTCTAATGGAATTTATATACTTTGGTGCAGCTGCTTTGTGATAATGTCCATTGTTAAAGGCAGCATGGTGGTGTAGTGGTTAGTGCTGTCACCTCACAGCAAGAAGGTCCTGGGTTCAATCCCTAGGATCGACCTGGGCAACTTTCTGTGTGGAGTTTGCATGTTATCCATGTGGGTTTCCTCTGGGTACTCTGGTTTCCTCCCACAGTCAAAAGACATGTACAGAGGGGAATAGGCTAATTGGCTACTCTAAATTGCCCATAGGTGCAAATGTGAGTGTGAAAGGTTGTGTCTGCATGTCGGCCCTGTGGTGGATTGGAGACCTGCCCGGGGTGTGCCCTGCCTGTCGCCCGAAGTCAGCTGGGATTGGCTCCAGCTTCCCCCCGTGACCCTGAACAGGATTAAGCAGTAGAAGACGACTGAGTGAATTTAATTGAATCATACAGGAACCCTGATTCAGGTGGCATGGTGGTGTAGTGGTAAGCACTGTCGCCTCACACCAAGAAGGTCCTGGGTTCCCTGCCTCTCACCTGAAGCCAGCTTCCTCCTACGACCTTGAACAGGATTAAGCAGCAGAAGATGAGTGAGTGAGTGAGGAACCCTGTTTCATCTCCCTATGTGCCTGTACCCAGTTATTGACAACAATAAAGTAACCTTGACCTTGACTTTTCCTTTATTGACCAGTTGGCTGGTTTTGGGTTGGTTTCAAATTTGGGGTTGTCAGGACACTGAGCTGTTTTTGTTTTGGGTTGGTTTTAAGTCTGGTGTTTGTAAGGCTGTCAAGCTGTTTTTATTGACCAGTCGGTTGGGTTTGAGTTGTTGACTTTAGCTCTGGGTTTGTCAGAACACTATGCTGTTCTTTATTAAAGAGTTTATTGTTTTCGTTGTTGACATTAGCTCTGGGTTTGTCAGAACACTATGCTGTTCTTTATTAAAGAGTTTATTGTTTTCGTTGTTGACATTAGCTCTGGGTTTGTAGGGACACCAAGCTGTTCTTTATTAAAGAGTTTGCTGTTTTCAGTGTTGACTTTAGCTCTGTACTTGGACGTCCTTTGGGATGGGTTTTTTCCAGACTTGGCAACCCTGCAGGGACGAGCTCCCCGTCGTATTTCGAGTGCTAGGCTAAGCTGTGAGGAGCATTCCGGATGTTTGTTGTACATCATCAGGGAGTTCGCGTCGAGCTTTCTAAACCTCAAGGGAAATCTCAATAATGGGAAGGAGCGCGAGCTGCTCATGTGCCCGTCCTCGTGCAGTACACCTGTTTACCTCAGCGTCTGAAGCCAACCTGAAGTTAGCCTGTTAGCCTGCGCGCGACCCATCCGCAGCTGTACAAACACTGACCCCAAAATGGTGAGTTGACGCCTCCAAAGCTACAAACCCCTTTACACTTTACTCAAGGTTTAGTTTTGTTTCCCCGCCGTTCATTCCTTGTTAATCTGGAGGTGCTGAGCTTTTAACTCTTCTTGTTTTTCCTCAGCAGGTATAATCCCAGGATGTTTTGTAGCATGTAAAGCTAACACAGGCAGGTTTTGATGTTGTTAGCAAGATGCTAATTCCACAGAAAAAAGCGCATTTTGGTGTTTACTTTCGGAGCTAAGTGGCAAAGCTGAGGTGGTTTGTGTTTGGAAAGCGTCGTTTTGGGTTGTATGTGAAACACATGTGAGAAACACGACGGTTTGTGAGTAAGATCACAGCAGCACGACGCTGGTGGAAGTGAAGTGCTGCGTAGCTGCTTGTCATCCTGTCCCTGTGTGTTGCTGCAGCTGGCCGACCTTAGAGCTCTGGAGCTGGATCAGTCAATAAACCCTGGATCAAATTACACCCCGGATATAACATTAGTAGTATTTCCTAACATTTTAAATGACTTTTTATAGCAGGAGATGTCTGTTTTGGACGATATTTGGGGCTCAGTGTGCATGAGTCTGCAAAAGAGTTTACAAAAAAATTAGGCAAAATCTCTGCCAAAAGTAAGATTTAAAGGCTGCCTTGGCTTGAAATCAAAATTGTTTTTATTAATTAATTAACTACTTAATTTATTTATTATTATTATTATTATTATTATTATTATTATTATCATCACTTTTGGTTGGGCCTTAGTGCAGTAAAAATATGTAAAATGTTTTTT
>JAQMCW010000017.1:10720333-10732986 GCA_030068335.1 Chrysichthys cranchii | reverse complement strand
TGGTAAAACCAATCAACCGTCAGGAGTTTCATAATCCAGGCCTTCAGGTTGTGCATCCAGTAGACAGGCAGCAGGTTCTTACTCTTGTTTTTCAGGGCCCAGGGGTTTTTGGACTTGTAGATGAGCTTAGGCTTGAGCAAAAAGCCCACAGCATTGCCGCACATGACTAGCGTGACATGGTCTTTATGAGCCTTAAAGCCCTGGGCTCTTGCCTCCTCCTTCGTGATGAAGGTACGAGACAGCATCCACTTCCAGAACAGGGCCATCTTGTCTATATTGAACACCTGCTCCGGCCGATATCCGCTTTCTTTAATGATGTTTTTGAAGGCGTCACCGACATAAATTTCTGCTGCGACTTTGTCCGCTGAGCCAGCCACTCCATGGAGACTCACGCTGGCCAAGTTAAATTGCCTCTTGAATTTTTCAAACCAGCCTTTGCTGGCGGCAAGTGTCACTTTTCATGCTGGGGGAATCCGCAGAAGTTCCAGGTTGAGGGTCATCCTCAAGCTCAGCCCTGCCTTCCGCAAACATTTCATGAAGCTGCTTGGCCTTCTCTCGGATTATATGGGTGTCCACGGGGATGATGTTCTTTCGGCAGTCCTCAATTCAGAGTCCTAAAGCAGATTCCATCTGGACTACAGCCTTATTCTGTACACTTACGAGTCGTTTGGCGCCCTGGTTATAAGACACTGCAGCCGTAGCTCTCATCTTCTTTTCAGCCTTCTGTATGTAGGGAACTGTGGACTCGATGTCGTAATGGCGTCCTACAGCAGCATAGCTGCTCCTTTCTTTTAACATGTCCAAATGTTTTACCTTTTTGGTTATTGTTAGCATCTTTCGTTGGTGCTTGGGCGTGGCCCCGGAAGAAGAAGAAGGTGCAGATAGCTTTTGGAACATAACGAAGGGCTTTACTACCCACAAAATGCTCAATGATGTGAGATGCTGGCTAACACAAACCAGAATGATGCTCTTTGAGTCGGTCAGCACCCAGGTGACTCTAATTAGCCGCACGCTCTGATTGGGTAGCCAATGAGGAAGCATGTACTCTACCAGAAAAAGCCTGTGAACCAGCGGGAAAAGCCGCAATATATAAATAGACCAATCTAAATAAAAACCTGCGATAGAGTGAAGGCGCGAAATTTGAGGTGAGAGATGGCGAGGGATCAGTGTGTGTGTGTGTGTGTGTGTGTGTGTGTGTGTGTGTGTGTGTGTGTGTGTGTGTGTGTGTATATATATATATATATAATATATATATAAAAAATACAATACATTGCCCCGTTCAACTTTTATTACAAAAAATATTAGAAATACTTAAAACAAATGTAGCCATGTATGTTGTAAGGGCATGTTAATGAATGCGAGTGCCTAAGTACGGGTTTCATTAAAATAACCACCCCTTGCCTTTACACAACAGCACAGGTTCACCGTAAGCTATTTCCAAAAATTCTGTCTCATTTGCTGGACGCTCATTTCAAACTTGGCGGTCCAGCTCGTCCCGCGCCAGCTCAATGGGAAAAAGATCTGCAGACTGGCAAGGCCAAGGTATATTTCTTAAAATGTTTTGCTTTTCTTTGGGCTGGAAGTAATTTTGGCACTATTTTGAAGAATGCTTGGGAATCATTATCTACTTGAAGGGTGTCCAGAAATTTTATCCAATGGTGCATAAAACCGAAGGAATTGGGTGATGTTAAAAAAAAAATTGAGTGATACTCTACTTTTTTCATGAGCTCGCCATTTTGGACTAGGTGTCCCAACTTTCCTTCTCCAAAACTCCCCCATACCGTCACCGATCCACTTCCATGTAGGAACAAGGCATTCCGCGCTTGCCCTTATCCCCCGTCCGCTGCCTGACCTAAACAAAAATTCGGATTTATCAGTTGTGATCCAGTACAACATAAGGTTGCAGACAGAACGTTAACATAAGAACGTTAAACAGAACGTTAAACTTCTCATGCACTTATCTGGGACGAGGCAGACAGGCAGCCATTGTTTGGATAAGTAAGACACAATCAAGAGCCAATCAAGTTCTGATGTTAGTAACTAGGATTCCACAAAATTCCACAAACACAGAGAATGTCCGGGCACTACAGACAGACGTTGTGGCTAAATAAAGTTACTACAAAACATATAAAATATTGAAAACCAGTCTGATCCATTTGTTTTAAGTATTTTTTTTGTAATAAAAGTTTGACAAAAGCAGTGTAACGTTTATTGAAAATTTTTTATACTTTTTTTTTTAAATCTGAGGATGGGGCCCAAACTTCTGGCCTGTCATGCCTAATAATCTAAGACTAATAATAAACTGATCCAAAATGTGTTGAATCGTTTAAGTTTTCTGAAAGGAGATGTTTACATAACATTTATGTTTGGGTGGAATCTCCAGCATCAGCGCTTAATTAGAGCAGTTCCTTTACGTTATTTCCACTACAGGAAATGCCTTCAGGGCATTGTGGTTTTTTGGTAACGAGTGATAAATAGATAAAAGTATGATGTGCTGTTTTCACTTTCATTTCAGGGCATGTTTTTGGAAAGTAATCCATTTCTGCATGGTTTGCAGTGAGTCTGCTTCATGATGGGCTCCATGCTGACCTGTGATTTGATCGTTGTCCTCCAACAGCGCGCACACTGATATTGTAGCAAAATGTTGATCTTGTAGGATTTTACATGCTTATCCTGTGTTTTTCAGGTGGCCTTGTCAGACGGATAAGAATGATCATATATATATGGACCAAATATATATATGGACTGAACTCATTCAGGGTCAGACTGGAGAATCTGGAATAAACTGTATGGGAAGTGAAAAAACTTGTCGCCTGTTGAACCTAGGAGGACGGTGACAACAAACTGTGATGTGAATCTCTGCAATGTTGGGTCACTCCAACCAAAGACTTTCAAGTGCCTGTATCTACTGTGTAAATGCTTGTTAGGACCCTTATATTCAGTACGGAAGCACTTTGCCTAACAATCCCCCCACCACCACTCCCCACCCCCCACCCCATGTGCCACAAAATATGTGAAGATAAGAGATGGAACGCGCAACAGCACTTCTGTGTATTATCATTCAAACATCACGCTTGGTTTTTTTTTTCTGTTCTTTTCTTTTTTCTGTGTTTTTAGTTATTTCTTTTTTTTATCAGCACTTTTTGTGTCTCTCACACAGAATAGCCCACTCTGGGCTAATTTTCCAGTTGGGTTCCTGAATGTTTGCTTTTTGTTGTTGTCGTTGCTCTTTTGTTTTTCACTTTTGAAGCTTGTGTAGTGCCACTATTAGATTTCGGAGGGACTGGTGTCTAGAGACTGGCCTGCTAGGTGGCAGGTGTTCTTTTTTTCTTTTTTTTAACCAGACTGAATTCTGCCTGTTTTGTTGTACATGTAAACTGTGTATGTGTGCTTCCTAGAGGCCAGTAGGTACAAGGGTCACTTAATAAAAGGGGGGAAAAAAGACTCCCAAGACCTGAAGGACAGAAGGCTCTTCTTCTTTTTTGGAATGTTTGGAGCTCTGGTCATCTCTGAAATGGAAGGAGCTGTGCTCGACAGATTCTACATCTGAGATTGATTCGTCATCCTTCATATTTTCATTACGGTTCATGTACAGGTAGCTTGAATGACTGAATGTACATGAACAATTGTTAAAAATCACACACACAATTACAATCTTATTTAAAATATAATGTTAAAAAAAGCTCCATCACGTGTAATCTAATACCTCAAATGTTATTGCTCTAATTGATTTGGACATGATTTATCTTTTGGGGGGTGGGTTTCCTCCGAAAAATTTGAATACTTTACTCCGAAGTTCATTCCTGTTGTTTCACGTCGCGTATCACGTTCGTGTTTAATCTTTTAGCCTGCTGTCTAATTCCACATATGAAATGCAATATCATCTGGTAACACATCATTCATGCTGGGGTTCACATTTGACAGTGCATTTATTTAATCATCCCTTTAGATGATTATCGTTAGAGAGAGGGTGCGGTAAAGAGAAAGTCTGATGGTTTCAGCAGCCTTTGCTTTCGCTCTTTCATTCTCTCTTCACCTGCTCACACACTAGATTGCCTTGATGTCCTTTAATTTGTCCCTCATATGTCAGGATCAGTGTCGACCTTTTGCTTTTGCATATGGTTCCCGTCTTTTGAATGCTCCAGGGTGGTGGCGTGTAAGTGCAAAACGTTCAGACTTCACAAGTGCAAAGCCAAATAAGAATAATAACAAATCAGAATCATATCAACATTGACTAGCGACACCGCTCACCGGTCTGAGACACTCGGAAATCAGTAAGAGGAAAATACGAGCATAAATAAATCTACTGATGCTTTTATTTGTGTAAATAAAGGAAGCTTTTTTTTGGTTTTCTAAATAGCACGTCATACGCATAGGCTGTCCAATCAACAACAAGCATGTGAGGTACAAGAAACCATTTTAACTTAATGTTCACCTGATTTTGCTGTTGCTTGTGTGTGTATGTGCGTGAACTTGTAGGTTGGATTAATAATACATTTGCCTTGTTCAGTAAAAGCACCCATTTTTGTCTGGTCTCTTTCACTAGCCAATCGCCAACACATGCTGTCAAACCACTAACGTGCCTTTTGCACTAATCATCCATGTAAATAGCGCGCCCCACTTACAACACCAGACAAACGCCAGCTTAGCAACATTTCTCTGAATTGTCTTAATAAATAAATAGGTGGTCAAATAAATGCATTTTCTTCTTTAGCCATCACAGGATGTTGCGTTAGTTTGTTTTCCCCTGAAATCCAAGCAATGGTGCACTAGTTTAGTTAAGGTAGATTACACTATACAATGTGTTTCAGAAAAGCAATACTTCATATTTGAGGTGTCTTTTCTTTTTTTTTCGTTTTTCCTTTGGGTGTATATAATATATACTTCTCAGTTTTATGATGATTGTGGAAATCTTTAGTTTATAATTTGAATCCCTTTTTTTTTTTTTTAATGTGAATCCCAAAAAGTAGATTAGCGTAGAAAAAACAATAAACATAGGAAAACGATTTCTTGGCGCAATGGAAATGTGTAGTGGATTCTCTGAATGCTGTCGGTTTCTTGTTTTTCTTTTCTCTATTTTCTCTCTCGCTCTTTTTTTGTTTTTTGTTTTTTTTTTTGGATCATATTGATCCGTCCCCTCATTTTCCTTTGGATGAAATGTATTCATTACACGACTCTCAAGTTTTCACTCTACCTTTTATGCCCTTAACATAAGTTACTATTCACAAGTGTGTGATCCCATTGTGATCCTTTCACATGTCTTAATGCATGATTGCAAATGTTCTACCTGCTGATGAGTCCCTTAGAAGACAATCCCATTGTTTCTGTGCTGTTTGTAAATGACTAGGCATACGCTTCGCTAAATAAAACTCAAGCAGGAAAAAAAGACAGAGTGCCATCATGTGTCATCATTATGGTTCCTTTGGGTCCTTATTATACACGGACCTCTTAAAATAGACAGACCCCCTTTTTTCTTTTTGAAAAATTTATTTCAAGAAACTTCCTTCTAGCGGCTCTGCCATTGTTGCGAAGTTGGTGGAGATCGCTCACAGAAGTACTTCGACTCACTTGGAGTTGCTCTGCAGCATCAGTGGCCTTATAACGGGGATCTTTTTCAACAATCCTCTAGACAGTCTGAAGACGCCTGTCAGACGGTCCAGGTCGACCTGAGCGGGAGGCTGTTGATTCTTTTCATTTGCTTTTGAATTGTTCGATCACTCTGTTGACTGTAACAATAGCAATCCCGAGGTTTTCTGCAATCATACGCTGGCTAAGTCCACCCTCAGACTGACCCACACTGTGCCCTCTTTGAAAATCACACAACCCTTTTGCTTTTGGTGTTTGCCACATGGCAAGTTTTGAATCATCAGGTGGTGTCTGCATAGATAAAAACAGTGTAATGAGCGGTGTCTATTTACTTTTGAGATGTCTAAAAGCCCGAGACATGTCAAAAACATGATTTTTACAATTTCAGTTATGGAAAAAAAATGATTTTGGCTTTGATCATGGATAACCAGAATCGCACTATGAAATGTTAATTGGAGGAACAGCAGGAGCAAGAACAATGCTACATTTGCCTTGAGGCTGAGGTCTTGTATGGCTGAAGTGATGCATTGGAGAATGGTGCATACACTCGATAGCCATCGGGGTGGAAGTAATTTGATTTTCAGTCAGTAATGAAATCAGTAGCTACTCGTGTCAGTCTACCTGAAGAAGAGCAAGAGCTTTTTGTGGATTTTATGACTTCCCTATAATAATGGTACTGCATGGTCAGGAAATATGACACGTAAGAAATAAAAACAATTGGTTGGGCAGTGTATCAGAATCATTACTGGAAGAAAATCATTGTTTATTGCTTTAGGTTGTGGAAGGGCTTGCAGTATGATGGAAGTGTTTGGAGACTCATTGTATACCTGATACATTTATACCACCAAAGCAAACATGAAGACACGTAGATTGACAAATTGCCCAGCAATAACCATGCAACTGTATATAACTAAGAGTACACCTTTGGCAGGTTCACCTAATGTGGCAGATGTTTGCAGGTCATTTTCCTAATAGGCCTCAGTTATGTAATGTAATGTTAAATTAATAGTTAAGCCAAAAGTTATATGCACATTTTTGTCTCAACCAAGATGTTTGATTTTCAGAGTTTCTTCGCTTGTTGACACACTAGAGCCCATTGCTATGTTCAAAAGTATGTCAGCTAGGTAAAAGAGTATAACTAGCTATCTGTTAAAGTCAGATTTTATTTTCTTTCACAGCACATAGTGTACACTACATGTGCTGGGCAAAATTGTTTGTGGACACCTGTCCATCTTCTGAAACTTCCCCCAAAGTTGGGAGCACACATTTGTATGGAATGTTATATATTACCATTGCTCACTAACACAGATTTAGACAGATTTGTGAACAATACTATTTGAGAGCAATGGGTGTTTTGTGTATGTAGAAAATGTTTCAGATCTTTGAGTTCAGCTCATGCAAAATGGGAGCAAAACTGATAGTGTTGCGTTTATATTTTTGTTCAGTGTATGTGTGTGTGTGTGTATGTGTGTATATATGTGTGTGTGTGTGTGTGTGTGTGTGTGTGTGTGTGTGTTATATTCATAAAATTCACAGATCAGCTTTGTGCTTAGCCCACAAAGCTTCGGTTCAAGTGTTCCGACTCTTTCGGCTCAGTGTCAGTTGTTTCTAGACCGGCCAAAATTCATGATATTCCGACCAATTATTATACTTCATTACTTACCCACGAGTCAAATCGCTCAAATTAAATACTCTAACTTTTAATGAACAAAATTATTCGAGTCACTCTCAACGTTTACCTAAAGGAGTCGACTCCAAGAACCGACTCGTTCATGAACGGTCCCACTCTCCCCTCGTGAGGGAGAATTTGGAACTCTCTCGCGTGAACTCCTTACATGCTGAAGTAAACACGTTTTCGACAAGAAGAAACAACGAAATGTTTTAAAACGCGTTAAGAAAATTGGTCGGGGTGTCGACAATAGACGAGGTGACCGTTTATTCTTTCTTTGTTTTTTTTTTAGCATGATTATAGTTTGATTATATTTTGTACAATTAGTGCTGCGCGCGACCTACACCTCGCGTGCACGAGTAACTAGTGCCACATATCATCTGTTTGTTTGTTTGTTTTTCACCGCAGGTTTTTTTTATTTTTATCACTACTAAGTCAGATGTAGCATGCTGTCATCTAAACTCAGTAACCTATTTTAGACTTTTAGACTGATTTATTTAAATGGAAATTAAATGTTTATATTGTTAAAAAAAAAAAAAAAAAAAAAAGCCATATACTGCGACTGAATTTGGATTAGTCTTAGCTTCCTGACTGTTTCGAAGTACTGACGCTGCAGACTCCATCTATAAACATGAAAGAAACTTCTCACAGTATCAAGCTTCACCAAAGTATAAGCAATATACTTTTCTTTTCCTTTGTTAAATTACCCCTCCAAATCACTTTATTATTAGGTTGGGGATATGTGGAAAGTCCATCACACAAGTCACTGGATCATTTTTCATTGCAGAAATGATAACGTAGTAGAACGAGAGCATTACTTTCACCCTGAAGTTTGGATTACTGTCAGAACTAAGGTGCACAGCTACATGTCAGGGTGTTGGTGAAAAATACTGTACGTCACAGCTTGTTTTCTTAGCAACTAATTTGCCTTTTGGCTTTGAAAAAAAAAGTTTATTCAGTTCATCTCAGTTTAACGTGACAGCTAATCATGTCACCGCAGTCTCAGTACACACACTAAGAAGTCACTGTTCATGGGCTGGTGGCCACAAAGTTGATGACGTTTCTCTTCTCTCCTAGGAAACCTGCTGAGTATCTGGGAGGGAACACATGGCAGGAGGAGGAGGCACTGGTGTAACATGACCTCTTTTATTTTGTTTGTTTTTTCTTTCCCTCTCACTTATTTGCAGAGGTGAAGATAACGTAGTGTGTCCATTCGCCAAGGCACACCTAGTGTTCGCTGGAAGTGATTTTAATGCTCTGCAAGAAGAAAAGTCAGTGGGATCAGAGTCTTTTTGTGTCCCACCTGCTGCCTTATCGTGTTTCTCCAGCTTTGACCTGGGTGTGGGTGTGTGTGTTTTCCTGAAAGGAAGAGAGCGTCTTCCTTGACAGGTAAGGAACCTCATAAGGTGAGACTTGATCTTCAGGCTTCAGGAAGTGTTAGATTGTCCTGGGTTTCCGTGTTTGCTTTGCTTTTTTTGTTGTTGTGGGGTTTTTTTTGTTTTTTTTTTTAACCTGTTCCACTTTTGCTCCTCACAGTGTTTCATGATTTGTTTAAAAGCAGACCTCTTTAACCTACATGGACCTTAGAGGAGAACTGCCAAAACTTAAAGGACTTACAGAGAGTAATAAACCTTTTAATGGGTTGTGCCAATGACCATACTAAACATCGAGATTAATCAGGACGCATGGTGTAGTTTAGACTTTCATTGGAATGATTAAATTGTTCAGCATATCATGAAATCCCGTCTTAAGCCGAAAGATTGGGTCACGAGTCACAAGGATTGTTAAAACTTTCACAGTATTATCCAACTTGAAGCTTTTATAACATTTATAATATTAGCCCAGTCAAACTGTTGAAAAAATGCAAGAAGAAGTAGCTAATAAGATGTTACGTTTTATTATTAACTTATTTTAATAAAGTTTTGGCACATCAGACAGCAGCAACATAGAAAAATGCTATAAATAATAATGCTTCATTTTCAAGTAACTTGCATCTCTATTGTTGTTAATAAGAACAACACTAAGCTTTTAACCATTGCTAATGCATTAATGTCAAGGCTAATGTTATGCAATTGTGTCTAATTGTAAAAAGTTTCCATTTTGTCCCGTTCAGGATCTAATTCATTTATTGCAATCCAAAAGTTAATTTATTGGCTTTTTAGATGTTGCCCTATAGTGTATTTGCTGCCATTCCGAATGCCAGCAAATTCAACAAAGCGAAATATCAAGTTCAATCTCACCATATCTACAGGATAGCGAGAAGTTTTTGCTTTTCTGATAACTTTAGAAATTGTCCACATCAATAGACATCTATCTCATGTATATATTGGATATCAGCTTTCAGATATCAGAAATCAAAGCACCCCTCTTTTAGGAGTAGCATTAGGTTTGACAAATGCCATTTCAAAGAAAACAAAAACAATGGCACTTTCGCTCAACTTTCAATACGGATTGGCTCGTGGCTACTCCATACCCCCCAACCAAATGAGATCACAGGCCCAGATTCAAAGGCCAGGTCAATAGTAATTGGTTTAAAGCAAGCCCGCATTGGGAAGTGCCTCTTTAGGGGCCACTTGGCTGTCGTGTATTTTAATCACAGCAGCCAGAGGAGGAACAGGATGTTTTAAAAGGATTGTTCTGCCGTCATGTGACCGAGCTCAGCCATAGAGCCGCGCTGACCTCAGATCAGGGTTGGCTTGAGAACGGGATGTGGATGAGGAAATCTCTTGATAGATCAGACGCAGGGTCAGACGTAGGATTCGTTTCCTTTTTGTTTGTGTTACGGTTTGGCAAACCGTCCCTCTGTCAGGTAAACTCTTTCTGTCTTGTTTTCTTTGTTGCTCTATGTCTTTGTTTGCGCACTGCCTGTATGCATATTTTCTTGGCGTGTGAAAGGTGCATTGTCTGGCTCATGTTCTAGGGATTGTATTTTATCGAAAACATTTTCGTTTCATTTCATTTCCGCTCCTGGTTTAGCTCATTTAGACCACCTCACCAGAAATCCAGCCTGCGTTCAAGGATCAGGGATTTTTGTGGAAGTTTGCAAGCTTTAGTTGGTTGGTGAATTCCAAACTATTTCTGCTGTAGTTTTGTTTTTGTGTTTTTTCTTCTTCTCCCCAGCATGTATGCCTTAGTTAGATGTGCTTGCCGGCTAAAAATTAGAGGTGTACAAAGGGCATCAGGTCGCATGGAAATGTAAACAGCTTCAGTTGCTTGGTTGTAAACGAGGTGTGTGCGTGTGTGAGAAAGCGTGTGAGGCAGGTGTTTTGTTTTTTTTCTCCTGACTTGCCGTATTTCAATCAAGCAACAAACAGCTTCCTTGCTACTTTAGCGATTTCTCATATTCATCTTTTGAGGTGAGTTCGTCATGTGTATAAACTTTGTACTTTTGCAGCAGAGTTAAATTTTTTCCATCTTCTTTTTGTGCATCTTTTTTTTCCTGTGTACCCTTTGGTGCAAAGTTCAGTTGTTTAGGATGTGAACGAGGGAACTGCAGCATCAGGAACAGCTGTTAGGACTACGCTATGTTTTTTTTTTCCTTTTTTTTTTTTTTTAAACACAAAGCACATTTAAACAGAAACAGGTCCTCATTGGGTTTTGACATCGACATGCCTTTAGGGTTGCCAGTTTCGTTAAACGTCTTCCAGTTGTGTTTGTGATAAGGTCATGTGGTGTATCTGAAATGATGGGTGTGTGCTAAACAGCTGTGCAGCTTTTGTTCGATGTGGAAAATGTGCAGGGGCAGTGTCACAGCTAATTGGTGGCCTGTGGCAACTCTGTAACGTTATTGCCTCCTAAACTGACTGACATTATTGGCAAACGCATTAGGCGCTGTACACTAGCTTCAGGACTTGTCTGAAAGGTTTTATAGTTACTTTTGGACCTGTAGGCAAAACAAAGTGAATCAGTTCAGTCTGCTGTAGTAAAAGAGATCAAATATAAGGAAGCAGAGGCATGAATCTATCGACTTTAGGATGTTTAAATAAGGTTTAACAATTTAAAGTGTTTGTGTCTGTATTGTTTTCTCTTACAGTGTCTACCTGAGTTATGACCGACACCATGTTTGGTAGCGGGAACCACCAGTGGGTTTGTCCCAATGACCGACAGCTTGCTCTGAGAGCCAAGTAAGGAATTAAAGCCATTTTGCTTTCCACAAAAGGTTCGATAGTTCCAGTTAAGACAAATTTACGAGATCCAGCACATTTAGCCAGCAAATATATTCCAGCATATCAGACATGTCAGTCTAGTGGTTGTTTAAGTTTCCTACATTGCATGCTAATAAGATACCAGTGGGATTTATGCGGCATTGAACTAAAGCTGGTAACGCTCCAAAAAAGAAATACCCCAATAAGTTGGAATTCCTCCTTGGGAAGTCTTAAAAGTCTTCTTTAAGCATTAAGAGTTCAGCTTATGACTTATTGTCTGCATCAATCACTTTAAACACATTAGTTGATTATGTCTAGAACTCTGACCAAACAGTTCTGAGATGAATCATCATTAATGTTAGCTGGCTAGCTTGTTGCTAACAAACACTAACAAATCACACACTTTAATGAAGGTCCATGTTTTTTTTTTTTTTTCAGTACACCAAGTTTTGAATGACATCATTCCAAGTCCAGGCTTCCAACTTTTGAGTTATATTGAAAGCAGAATTAACCCTGTTTTCGTCTCTACCTACAGAGAGTGATGCAACGGCACGTTAGTCCTTTAGTTTGCCCAGCTGTCAACGCCGTCGCACTCGTCAGCCTGTAGATCACTATCTTGCTGTGCCGAGTCTCCGCCATAACTGCATCCACAAAAACCTAACATCACGCAGTAATTGAATAGTTAAGAGTCCGGTTTTATTAAACCTGTGCACAGTGCTCTCAGCTGACATGAGTGGAGCCCTATGTGGTTTTCTATTGCTGTAATCATCGGCGTCAACGTTATGCGCATCCTGAGATGCTTTTTTTGTTCACCACGGTTGTAAATAGCGGTTATTTGAGTTACTGTAGCCTTCCTGGCCATTTTTCTAAGACTTCTGTCATCAACAAAGTGTTTGGGTTTTTTTGCCTGCTGGACTGCTGCTCGCTGGATTTTTGTTTTTCAGGGGAGTCTCACCAGGATGAATCCTTCTGTAAAAACAAATTTACAACCCGAATTCCTGAAAAGTTGGGACGTTCTTTAAACTTGAATAAAATGAAAACGAAAAGACTTTCAAATCTCATGAGCCGATATTTTATTCACAACAGAACATGGATGAAATAAAAATTAAACTGAGAAATTTTACAATTTTATGCACAAAATGAGCTCATTTCAGATTTTGATGCTTGCTACAGGTTTCAAAATAGTTGGGACAGGGGCATGTTTACCATGGTGTAGCATCTCCTCTTCTTTTCAAAACAGTTTAAAGACGTCT
>JAQMCW010000017.1:10661457-10677945 GCA_030068335.1 Chrysichthys cranchii | reverse complement strand
CAGACAGGTCAGATATATCATCCAGCACTAATTTCAGAACCTCCTCCTTGCTACACTTTCCTTTCCGCGGCATTTTTTACTGCATATCGTAATATAGCTTGTCAACAGTGTGCTCCAGATGGTACTCTGACAAACAACAGTAACAGTATATTACTAAACATTACCTAGAGTGTCGCCACCTAGCGAGTACAATTGAACTATTTAATTTTGTTGACTTTTGTCGACGTGTATGCATGGCCATAGTACCAGACCCCTGCATGTCGACTTTAGTCGACTCCCGCACCGAAAGGGTTAAACAAAGAAAACCCAAAAATTAGCATATAATATTGTAGCAGTAGTTTTCCGCTCCTGGAAAGTCTTCAGGTCAGAGGAGTTTGTAAAATGTTTCCTCTTCGAACATTTTCAGCCAGCAAAAGCAAGTTAAGTGAACAAGTTTCTACTATTGAAAAAAAAAAAAAAAATCATCATATTTTTAGTGCCCCCTGGTGGCTTGGGGGCCCTAAGCGATTGATTACGCAGCATTAAACTATAATGGACAGTACCTTTAGAAATCAAATCCGTTAAATACACATTAAGTCTAAAGTTTGCTAATACAGCTTGGTTGTATCATGCTATAATGGCCTACCATTTGCACTGGAACTGGAACACAAACAAAACCCAGAGAAAATACAGCTGCGAGCTGCAAACGTTTGACAAGCAACTAACCAATGGCACTTTCTAAAAGGAGCTGCAGCATGGTGGGGGATCGGATGGGTGCCTCTTAACAGCCGTAATTAATACCGCTCCAGTCTCCTCTGATTAGCTGCACACAGAGGCGACGCGTGTGCAGCGAGGGGAGATGGCTGCGGAAGATCCGGTGTCTGCTTTTCCTCTTCTCCGGGAGAGCTCTAACGATGCGTAAACACGGCAGCCATGATGAGTCGCTAAACAGGCTAAATGCGTACCCTCATTAGGATGGATCAGACAAGCGATGGCAAGAGGCAACACTCCAAGAACCTCAGATCACCTTCAGATAGAGTGAAGTTAGGGAAAGCAGTGGAAGCCAAATGCGGAAAAATCAGAGGATGTATCTTCGGTGACATACAACAACAACGTTTTTTATGGTAGTTTATTTCAGTTCACTCAGATTTAATGAACTTTTTTTTATTTTGTTTTTGATTTAGTAATTAAAAGCTGTTATGAACTGCAGTGATCTAGTTAAGGTTGAGGAACTGCCAAAGCCTGAATTCAGATGGAGTATTTCTAGATCCAGTGTTTATTCCCCCCCCCAGTGTTTTCCCAGGGACAGTAACAAAGTTAATTTCATTCAATGTATGAGGGAGAATAAAAAAGTAAAAGCAGAATACACTTAATGGCTTTAATAGAAGTAACGGTGCGAATGTGAACATATCACTTTTCCACGTAGTCCCCATGCAAGACGACGCGTTTGTCGTATTGCTTATCGAGCTTCTATATTCCCGCGGAGAAGTTTTTCGGCTGCTCGCGAAGCCAGGTGAGCACCGCTTCCTTTACTTAGGAACCTTCGTGTCCCAAAAGAACGTTCACATGATTTTCTGATTTCTTTCTCGCTGGAGAAAACGGATGTCGCCACTCCATGCTTTGTCTTTTGCTGTCCAGGTTATCACATAATTAAAAAATTGCCTTTAGCTTTCGATTCTTCCTTGTAGATTTAGGCCACACCCATTTCAGGTATTTGGAGGTAGTTACCTTGCGTTACACTTGTAGTATATATTTTGTGCAAACTTGCTTGCACTGAAGGTGCTAAGTAAACTTTAGTGGTGTTGTAAAGATCAAATTGTGTTGTACTGACATAAGAGGATATAATCAGTTTTCCCCTTTGATTTAATTTCAATACATTTGGATGCTGTAGCCACAGAGAGTGACTTTGTGTCTCTTGTTCCAAGCAAATAAATCTTTCACGTAATACCTTATGAAAACGGCCCACAGCATCATCTCATCACCATCGTAAAAGTGTTTGTGGACCTCCGTGATTGCAGCTTCTTAATGGAGAGGATGAGTGAGATGCTAACGGGGGTGAGGAGAGGGTTTGACCCCGACCCTGACGCCTTTTCTCTAACACTCTCTTTGATGGTGAGCGGGCTGAGACACGGGAATTGTTCTTTGTGCCGAATTTACGATGGTGGCGCTACCACAAGTTAATGCTGTTCGGCGTTGTTAATGCTGCTTCAACCCAACCAATCATTTTCCTTTTAAGCCAAGAAATGGTTCTAGATAAGATACCTGGTGGATTTTATTTTTGCAGCCAAATCCTTGAAGATAGAGTCTATCATTTTCACACCATCACTGAGACTAAAAGTATAACCCATGGCACAGCTTCAGGATCTCCGAAGTGTGCCATTATATACCTTCAAGAGAAACCTGCATGTTGTAGTCGAAATGCCTCAGATTAAACACTAGGAGGTTGTCGTTTCAAGCCACAACTCTACTGAGGTTAGTGTGAGCAAAATCTGTTCATTTTTGTTGAAGCGGAATGGAATTAGCTTGGATTTGGGAGCTACAATCACCCTCACGTCCTGCAGCAAGTCCTGTAAATCTTTCAGTCGCAGCATGTTTAAAGGTTTGTCGGGTTGCCCATAAATCTCACAGCTAGAATACTTTCTTTTCCCAGGAACCGAAATTATTCCAAAAGCAAGACGCATTTTTACTATTCATAAATATACTCAGAAATGCACTGAACAATGAAAGATGATTTATTAGCGCTAGCTAAATGCATGCAAAAACAGTGAAGAGTCCTGTGGCATGTTCATATCCATCTATCCATCATTCCCTCATATTGCTGGTCCATGACTGGTCAGTTCCCTGGTTATGCAGACTGCCAACACAAAAGGATTGTTTGTGTTCTGATCTGATGACTGAGCTGTGCGTTTGTGTGTTCCTACCGCGTGACTAGGGTCTGACTGATGGATGTGGTCATCGTTTGCAGCTTGGCCCGAAGCATTCCGTCAGTAACTGAATCACAGGAGCGAGAGATTGGAGCTTTTTTTTTTTTTTAATATCAGTTGTGCGGGATTCCTGTTTACTGTTTTCTGCACGTAGGTTATACTTGGGAGGCACACGGGTACAGTAGTGTGCAAAAGTCTTAGGCATATGTAGAGGAAATGCCGTGTACCTGTTCTAGGATTTTTCTAATCTTTATCACGGCCAATTCCCACCCACAAGACAGCTCTCCCCGTCACAAGACGGCTTCCAACCAAGGAGGGCAAGGCTATCAAGTGCTTCCTCCAAAGCTAAGCCGACCGCAGCTTTTCGATGCTGCTTGCTCATGCAGTGTCAGGGGGGCAAAGCGTGAACCGTGAAAAGTGAAAAGCGCTCTCCTCCCACCTCCGCACACATGAGCTCACAGACACCCATGATTGGCGAGCACCACTGCCAATGCCGGCAGTCCCACTCTAAGAGCATGAGCCAGTTTTGCATCATCAACATTCAAACTAGCAATCTGCGGAGGATAGGGCGAACACTTCATCTGTTTTTTGATGATTTGTGTCTGGTCAAAATGATCAAAGTGATCGTCCAATTAAATGAATGTATACGTATATACATTTATGCCCCCAGAGGCGGATCTTGATCTCCAGTAGCAGCTCATTGGTATCAAATATGGTTTGTTGATATGTTAAAATGATGGAAATTTATACGAATTTGGCATTCATTTGATAAGCTTTTTTTGTTTTGTTTTGGGTTTTTTTTGGAGAAAGGTTTTAGCAACTTGGGCCTCTTTAACGCTGGATTATGTCACCTTGTCAGAATGAGCATCTTTATACACCACCAGGGTTTGTTCATCAGAAATGGAGTAGTATGTAAACACTCCATCTCTTTTAGCTATTTCCTAACCCATATTAAGCAAGCTCACTAAGATACTCTCAGGGTTTGTTTAGATTCACTGTTGTTGCTCTTTGCTTGTCCATATGCGGGACCCCAGTTTCCCTACAAACCCTGATTCTAAGAGAAACCCTTGAAGTACTAGTTTGCATTTATCGAGCGCCGAACACGTCCTCCTTACCGTGATCCCGCTCTGAATAATCCGCTTTAACATATTCCCACCGTGTTTTCAAATGCCAGAATGCGATCAATACATGAAAATAATTCAAATCGATTCCAGCATCTGGTTCCCGACACTACATGGCAAGACACGTCGAATGCTCCTTTGGCCACCTCACGCTTTACAACCCAAGCAATTAGCACTTGAATGATTAGCGAGGAGGCGCTTGCAGCTTCCTCTCCTTCGACTTGAGCCGCACGTATCGATTGATCAAAGTGTTGCAGGTTAGTCTCTATTCCAACACACTGATGAATAAGTGTATTTACTAGGAATATGATTTCTTTCAATCCATGATCTCGGAGGCTTTACTTTTTGACAAAGAACATCAAATTGAGACCAAAGACCAAAACCTGTCCTCACCCCCCCCACCGACCCCGAGCTGGCAGATTCAAGCTTGCTGATTTCCATACGCAGCCAGTCCCACGGATGCTTCTTTAAGCCAGCGCTGTCATCTCACAACATGGAAGTCATTAGTTTTTGAACAGCGATAGCATCGCCCTGGCCTGCCTGCTGCATGCGCGTGTATTTTATCAGAGCTTCTCTGATCGGGTAACTGATCCATGTTTGATACAGTCGCTCTTTTAAGGAAGAGGGGCTCTGGTTGCTTGGAGACTCGTTATGGAGGTTTTGCCACAGGCTCAGCATGTTACCTGCCTCCTCTCATGAAAGTGACATTATGACACAAAGCAGCAGAATTAATCTGCTCGGCCCGGGGAGCTCAGATCCGTTTACACTCACCGATGACCCACTGAGAAAGAGCAGACCACCTGCCTAATGCATTGTTGCGCGTCGGTGTTTTCACGGGCGTTCACCGACTGTATTTCTTGCCCGTTCATTTATGCTGACTCGAGCGTGCGCCTTCTTATTCTTTCATCACTGTTACAGAGGTTCTGTGGTTTAGAAGACAACACACATCATTGCTCATTTTGATTGCGATAATGAAGCGCGTTGTGTTGAAATTAGGGATGCGTCAATACTATTTTTTTTCTCCCCCTCACTGACTATGAGGACAAGTAGATTTTTTTTTGGTTCAGGTACTAATACCAGAATAATTAACCTACTTAGGTTTAATCGAGCAGACATTTAATTCAGTGGTGTATTTTTGAGTGATGACTTGTACCAGCGTGTTCCTATGTTAATTTAGAGGCTCCTGAGCAAAATGAGTCTAGTAATATAATACGTGGCAGAATCAAAAACTCAAGGCAATTTTTAAATTATGCGATAACCTGGAGAGCAAAAGGAAACGCATGGAATGGAGACATCGGTCTTCTCCAGCAAAGAAGAAATTCAGAAGTCAGATCAAAATACAAAAGAAAATCATATTAACATCTTTTTGGGACATGAAGGTTCCTATTCTGGCTTGCATGGGCAAACAGTGAACAGTGCAAATTCCTGTGAATTGCTGTGAAATGAACTTAAACCTGCAATGTGAAGCATAAGAAGAGGAATGCTGTCCAAAACAGTCTTGCTGCACCATGACAATGCACGTCCTCATACAGTAGCAGAGACAGTTGAGAGAGTGCAATGGCTGGGGTTCTAACGTCTCCCACGTCCTCCTTACAGCCCGGATCTGGTACCGAGCCATTATCACATCTTCAGTCCACTGAAGGAAGTGCTCTCTAATGATAAAATAAAGGAAGTGGTGCTCATTTGGCTTTGGGAGCAGCCGAAAAACAGCTTCTTTGTGGGAATACAAAAGCAAGCTGAACGATACAACGAGTGCGTCATCTTGCACGGGGGCTGTGTGGAAAAGTGATTTGTTCAATTTCTTAGAGTTGCTTCTGTTAAAGCAGTTAAATGTATTTTGCCTTAATATAGTCTAGGGATATTAAAGTTGTTCCAAGGATGCATTCCTAATTGAGATATAAAATTATTTTGAAGTAGTACAACAGAAGGCCAGCATATTGTCACCCATAAGCCTTTTATTGCCATAAAATGCAAATGATAAACCATAATTGTTTCCCTTGCACTTAATTAGTGTTTGTTGAAATTCAGCCCGCTAGAGCAATATCCTTCATGTTCACTCACACCTGCTATTCTTCCCCAGTTTTGATGAATCATCTCCTAATGATTAATTATATCCTGGAGGGCGTTTTGGCAAATCTGAAATAAGTATCCGAGGCATTCTCAGTGGTAGCTACAGCAAGTGTGTGTGTGAGAGAGGGAGAGAGAAAAGAAAACTGAAAATTGAGAATCACCAGTAGGCAAAACCTGCTCTTATCCCCCACGGTGGCTTGCTCAGATGAGTCATGTTGGCCCGTAACCTCCCAGAGGGGACACTGCAGGTCTTGAATCTTTTGAGAACAGCTTTGAGAAAAGGAAATCATTTAAGGTTGCCTTAAAGACATGTACTTGTTTGATTTATGGAAATATCCAATGGTGATGTGGACAAGTTTGAAGCAAAAATTGGCCATTTGCCCAGGTTTTAATGCACAGATTCATTTGTCTGACCTTATCTGATGCTTAATTAATCTGATTAATTAATCTGCCATAGAGAGTCTAAACAAGCAGCCATGTTTTGTAATGATTTTAATTATATAGTTGAATGCACTTTCCAGAACACCAGCTACAGCCCCTCTCATTAATTAACTGTGTGTTTTAAAAAAAAAAACTGGGTAAATAAATCCACTTGCTGCACTTGAATCTTAAGAACTGTGGAGAAAGCAGTGCTATTTTAGCACGAGAGTAATCCATTTAGAGTAAAGCTCTCGTTTTGCTTTTACTTACATTTTGTGCTTTTCCAGTTTGTTAGTAACCTCTAACGCAGTATATACACTTGCAGTGGTGAGACGGAACAAAGCAGCCAGAAATCTTTCATTTACAACATCTGGCAGCCTACAGTGAGCGGAGACTGAGTGATTGATGGTGATGTTAAATGGACAGGGAGAGCTATGTGAGAATACCGCCATGCACAACACATGCAAAGTGATGTGAGACTACTGGTGGGAATGAAAGATGAAAGTGGTCACCCCCCCATTACTCTAACATCATCCATGTTTTGGAATCCACATATTCATTCAATCCAATTTTATTTGTATAGTGCTTTTAACAACAGAACATTGTCGCAAAGCAGCTTTACGATACATAATGTCCAATTAAAGACTTATTAATCAATAAACATATCCATAAGCGCATGTATATGAATATATAGATATATGCCTATCCCCGATGAGCAGCCTGTGGCGACGGTGGCAAGGAAAAACTCCCTGAGACGACAAGAGCAAGAAACCTTGAGAGGAACCAGACTCAAAAGGGAACCCATCCTCATTTGGGTGACAGATAGTGCCATTATAACAACCCACATCTACATCCATGTGTTACGTGGTCAGTTTAGTTGTAGAACACCAGTTCACTGTGGTTTAAGAATAGTCTGTTCAGCTTCAGCTGATCACCAACAGAGCCTCAAGAGCAAGACGATCCACGACAATCCAAGTCCTGGGCCACCGCAGAAGAATGCCTGTGCCAGCAGCAGGTCAGCGCCATCCCCAGAGCTCCCGAATGCACACCGAGCCAGTCCGCATTCCTCATTCCTACTGTAATATTCACCCCTGGAATATCCCATTTAGAGAAAGTTGCTGTGCTGCTACCAGCATTGCCAGTTTAGCAATTTTTTAACTACATTTGGTGATTCCTTAAGTAGCTTTATTTTTTTTTTAAAAAAAAGGAGCCTTGTGAAAAATCTGACAACATTTTGACTGTCCTGCAGTCAGTATGGCTCTCCAAATGACATGACAGCTGCTGCTTGTACAAGTTTAGAGAGCAGGTTTAGTCAACTTACCAGTGCGTAAAACCTGGCTAAGTTGTGCCTATATACGTAAGCGAATGTTCCCAATCACCAACCACTAATAAGCATTGTTCCCAGCAACCACTTACTGACCACCATTGTTTCCAACAACCAATCATTCATCAAGATTGTTTCCAACAGTCACTGATCAGCATGGTTTGCAACAACCAATCATCGATCACCATTGTTTCCAACAACTAATCACGGATCACCATTGTTTCTGACATTCACTGATCACCATGGTTTGCAACGACCAGTCACTGATCACTATTGTTTCCAACAACCAATCATGGATCACTATTGTTTCCAACAACCAATCATCAATCACCATTGTTTCCAACAGTTACTGATCACCATGGTTTGCAACGACCAGTCACTGATCACTATTGTTTCCAACAACCAATCATGGATCACTATTGTTTCCAACAACCAATCACTGCTCACCACTGCTTCCCATCACCATTGTTTCCAATGACCAATCACTCACCAACAACCATCAACTACAGTTGTTTTTAATTATCAATCACTAATTGTTCACCATTGTTCCCCACCAACTATCACTGATTACCATTATTTCCAGGAACCAACCAATCAACTCGCTTCTTGACATGTACAAGTTATGAAAGCAAGAAATATCAATTGTAACCATTTCAACACCTCACTTCACTCCTCACTTTCTTTTCTATTTTACTTGTTTTAATGATAGAATTGTTGTAAATCCATCCATTCATGGTGCCATGTCCAAACACTCATTTTTTCATAAGTAATAAATCATAATTTATTATTTTGTAGTTCTGGTTGTAAATCAAATCACAGTTGTTGTTTTTTTAATGTACTGGTTATTAATAATTTGTTGTTTCAGTATTAACCACTAAATCACAGGGAATTGATGGAGACTCTGTGAAAACTAAGCCTAAAATGATTATTAAAGCTAGGTCTACACTTTATAAGGAGATGTCTCTGCAGCAACACTGGTAGGGCTGTAGCCTTAATTTTTTTTATGATTCATTTTTTGACTGAAATAATTTTCCTATAACAGCACACCCGCAACATGTTTTATTCCTCACCTAACACCTCCTTGAACGTACACAGGAGACAACAATAATAGAAGAGCGTTCGAATGTTGCACTCGTCTGGGTAATTTGCTACAAGATTAGATTAGTCGGATCGCTTGTTCTTTTGTCCTGCAACGTTTCTTTCTTAATGTGCCTTTCACGTTTGTTTTCCATAAACACCGTGACACGGGTGACTCGGAAAGCAGGCCAGATTTATATTTCCCCAGTGTCACTACGCTTGTGGGACACTTCTCTTTGCCTGTAATCCCTTTCCAAGATTAAAGGATGTACATGCGAGCACTATGCTTCAGAAACCTCTCAGATTAGGCACACTTTGTGTGTAGGCCACTTCAATGTCTGGGCATCTAAAGCCAGAGAGAGAGAAGGAGAAAGCGAGAGAGAGAGTGGGAGAGGAATGAGGAAGAAAGAAAGGTGAGAGGGCGTTCGTGGTGGTGTCAGAAGGTCATCTTTTTGATGTGCTTCAGTCATTGCTTCGCCATTGTGAGCCGTGCGACTTCGTAATCTTACAGCCATATAAGCCATGCCTGTATTAAATGTCTATTGATAAGTAAGGAATAAAAGGCCAGATAGGATAGGATCTGTTGTTAAAGGAAAATAGTTCACGATGGTGATGTGTGGTTACTGTAACCTCCATGTAAATTATGCCCGAATTATGCACATCCATGACGCTAGTTCCTGTTATTGTAGTGTCTTAGCAGGTATGCATACTCAGCACCTTCTGGCCGATCAGCATTGAGAATTCAATAGCGCTGATCAAAAACAAAAAAAAAGTTCCCAACAATTCAGAGTAAATGCATTAAATAGACATCAAGAGTCTCGCTAAATGCTTCATTCTGTCCTATTATTCTTATATCATTCTGTATTATTATCGCCAATCATTCATTTCATTTTAGCATTCATTTGAATGAACAATGAAGCCAAATTAGGACTTTTTCCACTTCCCCGCTGGGAACGTGAGGACCATAAACGAATGTACGCCTTAATCACTTCCTGAGTAGGTGTGAATATGTGAGGCATTTGAACCCTGAGACTTTTAAGACATCTGTAGCAAGCCTTCATCTGCTCGGAACTTATTTATAGTGAGAGTGAGGGACTGTACCTGCTTTTGTGTTGCGATGTCCATTTATTTAAGCTTGAACAAAAAAAGTCTTCAAAAATGTCATTGTTCCCATTTCTATCAAATGTACCCATCTCTCTCTGTCTCTCTGGCTTCTTTAACCATCTATTATTCTCCATATATGTGTATTTCACTTATTCACTTATTTATTTTTAATTCACTCATCCCAGCCCCAGCTGAAAAACGAAACATTTCGACTTCTTGACCCGACATTCAGACTGTTTGCACGATTTAGCCACGATCATTTGAACCCCATCCCTTAGCTGTCCATTAGCTCTGGTCTAGTCCACTTGTGCTCTATTGTAGACAATCAACAATGCCATGGAAAGGCTAACGGCGGCATTTGGTGTTATTAGAAGACGTCCACTTAACATAATTTACCTCCACACTCTCAGGCTCTCAGCTTTGTACACTTTACCCCCATTGAGGCTCCTGAAGGTCAGTTCAAAACGAGGACTCCACTCCAATTACACCCTCGTCTCTAAGGTAACTAAGCCCTCCTGCCTCCTTGCTTCGTTCCTGCTTCTGAGGCTGTAATTAGAGGGGGGGGCGCGGTTATGTACCGGTCTGTATGAAACAGTCGAGCTTGCCGAGCGGTCGCCGATTTGCCCAGGTGCTCAGCAATGTGGATGGATTTACAGGAATCGGCTCACGTTGAAGCTTCAAAGCTTCAGAAATCATGAACTCGCAGTCATGGCAATTTTACAGAACCAGGCTTGTTGATGGAGGAGGTTTTTGTTTTGGGATACAGGGACAATGGGAGGAAATCTGCACAGCAGTAGCACAAATGAGGGTAGATGTTCGAGTTGATTTATGAAAAATATTGACTTAACCCAAATGTCAAAGCACAAGCATCGCAGATGGAATTGGTAACCTCTTTTGAATCTTAAGTGCTGCTTCTATTGGAGAAAGAAGGGAAGTGTTTACATTTATTCTGCCTCTTTTTAAGTACAGCCTTCATGATCATTCCAGTGCCTTATTATGCCTTATTAAGGGATCTCAAAGTCTTTGTACGAATATCTCTTTGCATACAATTGTACAGTAATCCCTCGTTTTTCACCCAGGTTACGTTCCAAAACTTCCCGCGAAAGACGAAAATCCGCTATACACGGGTGCCACACCCAAATGCTTTTTTTTTTAATAGTGTAAGCCCTAAACTATCCTCCCACTCTCTTTAAACACTTTCTAGACACAGTTAAACACATAAAGAAAACATTTGCAGGCATATAGCGAGGTGAATTTTGTGCAGAATTTGTAGAAACATCACATTTATAGCGAGTACTTTAATATGCTGTATACTACACTAGTGTAGCCTAGACTTATATTTTAGGTACTGTATGTATGTATGTATGTGTGTAGTACACTAGCCTAGGCTAGGCTTTTTTCTATACTGTATAATACTGTAATTAACACCTACTTGTTACAGACTGGATTTCAGAACCACTACAGTTGTCATAAACAACAGATGGTACTGTACCGACATAAGCAACTGAATCAAGAAACAGCTGTTTGACAAATTCCGCCATCGAAAAATCCATTAAAACAATTCACTAAACGTTTTGTGGATGCTGTGAAATACTGGGGAAATCCACCAAAATAATTAGATCTGCGAATAGCTGGGGACGTGAATTGTTAAACAACACCCTAGGGCAGTGGTTCTTAAACTTTTTTGGGCACGACTCAAATTCAGGTCCGGTGGGTATGTTGCGACTTGAAAGCAGCAGGAAGAACGATTACACAGAGAACTCTAAACAATATACTACACCACAGTCATCTCCATTACTATACTTCATGCAAATTTGTCTGCTTAAAAAAAAAAAAAGGCCCAGAGATCCATGTTTAAAACCACACTGAGAAATCAGATCTCTTTTGGAGTGAACAATGAAACAAAAATAAAACTTTCTGGCAATAATTCAGCTCGTTGTGTTTGAAGAAAGAAGGGTTGCATGTACGAGTCCAAGAATGAAAGCAAAGATTGCTTCTTTATACTGAAGAAAACAGGTTTTTTTTTCTCTCACAGGATATGGCATGCATTGAGAAAAAGACAACAGAGTCAAGTCTTTTCTAACTAAAAAAAAAAAAAGTAACACACTTTATTGAATCAGAATCACACAAGTCAGACTTGTCATTAAACCACTTGAAGCGAGGACAAACCTTCTCCTGCTCATTGTGTGTTTGGAACCAGTAGGCTTTAGGCTTTTCAGCCTCCTCAGTGGAATCATATGAAGCATTACATGGTGAAGCTTGAGAGCTTTCTCCACCAGCCCAAAAGGCAACTGCTGTGTATTTAGAGCTTAAGGAATTTCAGCCTCTTCTACACTTGTTGAATCCTATTTTACACGGTCATCGAGTGCGTTTAAGAGCTGGTCATGAAACCACATGGTGACCTTCGGAGTTCACCGTTCTTATTCAGAGAGCAAATTGAAATTTTATCGGACAGCCTCTTCAATTAAGCTGCGTTTCAACTCTCTGCACTGTACAATTCCCAAGGTTCTCAGTGCGGTACTATGAAATAATGGGAAAATGTTGCATGAACAGTTTTCCTGTGTGCTCTAAAGGGGGGCTGGGGGTGATGACACAATTCTTACACTGCTGTGAAAGCCAATCAAGTGATGAAACGATGAAATCAGCATCCTTTGAAAAAGCCAAGCCGTTTTTTTTTTTGTTTGTTTTTGTTTTTTGTTTTTTAATACAGCACTCATTCAATTAGAGAAAGAGAGATTGTTGGGAGGATGGAGGAGGTCAGGTGTGGGCAGGATGGCTTTTTGTGCGCTATTGGCGCACATTAAAAGGCAGTGACGGACAAGGTCTGTGCAGGTATTTGTGCTTGGCTTTATTCTTCAATAGGAAATCATTTACGCGCTTGTTTCCGTGCAGAATTTCATCCTGCCGACTCCGTTTGGCTCACTACCTTCAAGGCCAATAACAGTCATTTTGTTCGTCTACACTGGAGAGAGTTTTGAAATTTGTAGCTAGTTGCTCTTGACTATAAAGCAAAATGTATTTAACTAGTCTTACACCAAGCATTGGTTTTTTGTTTTTTTGTTTCTTTTTTTAGGAGTGAATCCTTGACTCCTAAGTGGCCTGTCAATCATAGGAACAGTTTGTGCTCCATCTTGTAGTGTGCCCAAGGAATAAGTCTTTCTTTTAAACAGTTTGCCCGCATATTGAGAACATCGGAGCACGTCCCATAATGCATTTAGACAAGCCTCAGATGCTGGTGGCTTTGAATCTCTCTATTGGTGCACTCTAACTAACATCTATGACATGGATGACTCACACACTTTAGCTCCATTTTAGCTCAATCTGTGATCTTGGACATTTTCGGGGCTCTTCGCCCAGGGAAGGAATGCGATAAGATTTGAATGTAAGCGTGTACCTCTGAGTCATCATGTAAAGCACCAAGAAATGTATACAGTTTTTACATTAAAGATAATAAATGCATGCTTGAGCGTGTAAAAGAAATTTCAGCTGTCTCGTCCTTAGGGCTTAGCGATACCTTATTGTTTCATGAGATGTCTTGCTTTTGAATTTTTTCTTCTACTGTTTTGAGCATTCATATATGTTTGAGGGGAAATCGTGAACCATGGTTGCCAGCTGTCAGCAAACTTTCCAGGCCACTACGTTTCGAAAACTGCACAAAAGACCTGAAATTGTCTCCACAAATTCAGGCATTACATTATTTATTTATTTGTTCATTTATTTATTTATTTACAGTGACACATTTTTCTTCGTTTTCCTTTGCTTTTTTTTGTGGGAAACAAGGTCACCTTTGTGCACATGCATTTCTGACATGTGGACATTGTCCATTCATCCCCATTTATCTTACAACGGAAAGATTGCCTCAGTTTGAAAAAATTTATTAGATATCATTTGGTTTGTTTGCTATTAAAAAACATCTCGGCCGCCACAAAAAGTTTTTAAACTTGCTCGATTTGGTGTAAAAAAACAAAAAAAACCAAACAAAACCTGGCAAGTCTGTCGTAAACCACTCTGTCCACTGAGCAAATATGGGGCAGCGTGGTTCATGCCCCGTTGGGCCTCAATTATTGATTGGTGCAGTTCACATTTTGGACCACTAGGTGCAAGAATCACTCTATGGAGCTAAACTGGCCAATGAGCAGGCTTCTGAACAATTGCTCAACAGACTCTGTTTATGGAGCTTGCGTGTGACCTGTCTTGAAAGTTCCACGCCACATTGCCTTACATAATGTCCTCACAGTTCAGTTCTACCCATTTTTTTTTTAATGTGCACTCATCTTGCATTACATTACATATGCTTCTGAAAAACCAATACCCAACTGTGTTTGATTCATGAAAACATTGCTTCATGCATTTTCACAACTATGCATGACCGGTAGAGGAATCCCATCTGTCCTTGGTTTGTGTTTGCACCTTTGATGTGCAGCTGTGTCGGCCAGCATTTAGATAAAGCACATTTGATGGAGGCTCTGATAAAAGTAATCACTTCGTTTGCAGTCTGCCTCTCACTAGCATGAGACGCCTAGCGTTCCATATGTAGCCATGGAAACCAGACGAGAGCCTGCAAACCCGTGTGTTACTGCAGGAATCCTGATTTGATGTTCACTGTGTGTGTGTTTGCACACATTATCTAAAATGGGTGGTAAAAATATCCTGTGTGATGAAAAAATCACCTTGCTTGAATGGTCAATGCCAGAATTATTGGCACCCTTAAAGGAAAATGTATAGGACTGTATAATAGTAAAGGTCTGTCTCGATGCAAATGAGGAATTTAAAGTCCTAGATGGTTTAATGGGTTAACTTGAGGATTTGCAGGTAATCCTTTATCGCAGTTTAAATCTATCAGCATGAACCAAATCTTCTGTGAGCAGGAAGTGAATCATATCGATCTCTAATGATTTGGCCTTGCCTCGTTAAGATGCAAGTGTTAAAGGATGAGGAACAAAAGCACCTTCTCGCTCCAGTCGTTTGTCTGTCTGTCTGTCTCTTCTGTAACCCCTGAGCACTGCGTGCCATTTTCTGACTGCCACAAGTCGTTTAATTACAGTTGATCTACACCGTGTCCTTCCAGTCACTTGCCAGGTTAATTTATCATTTAGTTCCACTCGGTTATCTCTTATATTTTCTGGGAGTTCCGCATGTTGCACAAATCCTGCAAATTCCTCTTTCTTCCTGTCACTTTGTCCAATATGTTTGTCCTCCTGGCTCGAGAATGAGTTTTTTTGTCCTCGAGCTTTAAAGCCTTGTGTGAAGTGTAGGACAGAACACGATGCTTAGAATTCGTCTCACTTGCACACACTGCCTGTTCAGGTTTTTATGTCTTCTTATTCCAAACCTGTTAAAAAAATAATAATAAACGAACATATTAAGAAATAGACCTTTTTTTTTTTATGATCATGGCTGTAATGGATCACAGAAGCTCTATGGCACATACCCTGAAACACTTGGAACCCTCCACCAGCTGATTTCCTGAAATGTCATTACTTTTGCAAGCATCTCCAGCATACTTTTTTTTTTTATTTTTATCATGTGCCCAAGGAGGCACCCCAGCACCCCCCCCTCCCCCCTCCACAATTTCTTGCTGATATAGCCTTGGCCAGTCCCTACCCATATTTAATGGCATTCTTCTTCATCTCCACAGTGCGTTGTTGGGATAGATCTAAAAGGATCTTTGTAAGAACGGACTGTGTAACTCCAAAAAAAAATTGCTTTCTGTTCTTTTGTCTTCATGGTGTCCCCTTGGGAAGTTTCCTATTTAAAAAGCCACTAGCAGATTAAACAAGAGAGGGAAATCCAAAGTCAGTGGAGTGTCTGCCTGCCTCTGATTAATGGTCTCTTAATGATAGCCTGAAGAGCGAAGGTTTTGGGGGGATGTAGATATGCAAATTAATCAACGAGGGAGAAGAGAATCAAGTGAAGGGGATCCAAATGATCAGCATGACCTTTGCAAACGGTCATGATTTCCAGTACTTTCACAGGTCAGTGAGAAACAGCTCATCTCTCACTGTTTCATTGTTTTGTTTTGTTTTTATTTGTATTAGTTTTATTATTTTCTCTCTCTTTTTTTGTACCCGCAATCCAGTGGCCCAGTGAAACACAGTGTGTGGTGTGACTCATCCATCGTTTTACAACCAGGCGCTATTTTGATGGGGGGATGATTAGATTAGTAATTTTGGTCTAATAATTTAAACTCTGCCTGTAATATAGTTCATGTTTCCTTTTGTTATAAATTCTGTGAATGGCAACAAAAGTAAATGGTGGCTGCTAGAAATACCACCTGCCTAATATCGTGTAGCTGCCCCTTGTGCCACAGGTTGGACCTCTGAAGGTGTTCTGTGGTATCTGGCACCAACACAGTAACAGCAGATTCCTAAACTGCTCTAAGTTACAAGGTCGGGCTCGATCAAATTGGGATCTGGGAAATTTGGTGGCCAAATCAACACCTTGAGCTCACTGTCATATATACCGTGTA
>JAQMCW010000017.1:10640503-10653357 GCA_030068335.1 Chrysichthys cranchii | reverse complement strand
TTTGGCTATTATCTGGTGTTCTATCATGTTTTATAGCGTGGGCAGACCTGTTGTCCTGAGCAAGTGGACAATGTTGCAGCTGGATCAATATGTACCAGTTGGGATGCTCGATAGTTTTGGGCTGTGCCGAGCACGTCCTCCTAGCTCAAGAGTTGCACATCAGAATATTTCCTTCAGCATCAAAGGGAATCAATACACACCGGGTTCGGAAAGTATTCAGACCCCTTTCATTTTTCTTTCGGTTTTTTTGCATATTTTGTGTTATAGATTTTGGCCCATCAAGCTACACAGAGTAACCCATGATAACCTGTAATCAGATTGTTGTCCATCTGGATTTGTGTGCATCCTGGGACAGATTTTCGACAATTGGCCACATTCATCCTTCCCTCAATTCTGACCCGTCTCTGTTGCTGAGTTAGTAACCCCATAGCATAATGCTTCCACCACCATGCTTCACCAGTTTATGTGTAAACAGTATGGTATTTTTGCCAGGCATAAAGTTTGGACCTTATCGCACGAGTTCTACTGTACTTGTGCCTCATCAGATAATAAATAATCTGTGAACGGGAACATATAAAGCTTTAGGGAACGTTTTATACCTTTGCTCGCATCTATGCCTCAACATAGTTTGATCACAGAGGTCTCTGGGGAGAGATCTTGCATGCACCTTGAATTGGCAAGTGTGTGCCTTTCTAAATTATGCCCAATCAATTCCATTTGCCCCAGGTGGTCTCCAGACAAGTTCTAGAGGCATTTCAAAATATTCAAAGCGAAGAGGATACACCTGAGCTCTGTTTGGAGTACTTCAGCCAACTTCATGGTCCATGAATACGTGGGTAAATTACATATGTCAGCTTTTTTTTTTTTTTTTTTTTTTTTTTTAATGTTTTTTGTTCCTTTGTTATTCTAGATTTTTTAGGATGCCCGAATGTATTCAATTTATGCCATTTTAAATGAAATATATAATGCAGAACTTTCCAGACCTGCTGTAATTCCTAGTTCTGTTTTGACTTCTCGATTCTTTTCACATAATGAGAGCATGCTTGAAAAGCAAAAAACCTTCCTGTGCCTGGTAGTTACATCACCACATAAGGCATTTTACAGGCATGTTATCTTTCCTTTTCATGCATTCCAATCCTACCCATTAAAATGTGCATTATAAAATGCATCATCCTGCTAGTCGTTAAGAATTCTTGTGTGCGGCGTCACCCAGCCCCTGGCTACTCAGCCCCAATCTGCTATTGTTCACTACTGTCGAATAGCTAAAGAAACCGTTTGTGTCTGCCGTGCTTTGCACAGAAATGTCACCACCAGTGAACTTTGCTGCGCACAGCGCCTGTGATCCACATCTCTCTCTCTCTCTCTCTGTGAATGTCTGGAGTCTCGGAGTGACATTTGCAAAGTTCCGCCTTGCAACATCCAGTCATCTATTTCTCCTCGTCGTTCTTTCAGCCTGGATTCAATTACTGACGATGTCGTGAAAGAGTCGTTACAGAGTGATGAAAAAGCAGGTGGAGAACTGGACCAGAGGCTTGCTGTGCATGTGTGTGTGTCTGAGAGAGAGAGGATGAAGCGCGCAAAAGAATACACTGCCATCTTCAGTATTCTGATGCTTCTGTGTAAGTAAGGAACAAAACACTTCTGGGTGGGCCAGTGGTGGAAAATAATCACGAGGTGATGCACCTACCCGAAGCAGAGTCACTCTTATCACCTTGACCTTGATTATTTTCCACTACCAGTACATTCTGAAGTGATTTATTCATTTAATACTACACAGATTTAGATTTAGCACAGACATGGGAGACTCTTATCAAAAGTGCTGAATAAACATCTGCTCACAGAAACCTTTAGCGTGTCAGCAGTTACGCATATTTTTAAAAATTAGTTTATGCGAATCGTCCAAAATTGAAGTTCCTTGGGAACTGTTAGTTAGCAGTTATCTTGAAAATTGTGTGTTTGTATGTGTGTTTGTTTTCCTTGAAACTTGTAAATGCGCATGCAAATGTCAACTTTCACAGCAAATTCTCTTCAGCTCGCTAGCTAGATTAGTTGAAATGCAAAAAGCGACCCAAATACAGTTCGGTTTAGTTTTCCCTCCAAAGCCACGCCAACATGGTGTCGGGGGACGTAGAAATGGCTGTAAGGTCTGGTTGGCCGGATGTTCGTTCATCAGTTAATCTTCCAAGGAGAACATTAACTGTGATTTACAAATTGCTAACCGGCCTTTAATTTGGGGGGTCAAAAAACACCACAGCAAAACACTTTTTTTTTTTTTTGAGCATTCTGATGGATTCCTCTCTTGCTCGGTCCTTGCCTCGCCTTATTGGGGGCAGCTTGAACGAGCTGTCTATGATCAACTCATCGATTGCTTTTCTTTTTCACGTTTGACTGCACGATTTATCCCTCCTCCATGCCTTGCATCATTGCTCTGTGTACATAATTTCTTCGTCGTCGTGGTCGCCCCCCCCATCAGCACAGTAAATGTGTTCTGTAGGTTTATTTTTGTACAGTGAGGAGAGGAAAAAAAATATTGAAAGGAAAAGAGGGTTTTTTTTGCCATTTCTTGAAACAAATGTGAAGGACATAGGGCTCCAGGAGGGATTACAAAGATAGGACGAGAATTAATGAGGTTTGGCGTCTCACCAAGCGCCTTCTTTCCTGCCACATAGTTACGGCAGGTGCACCGGTGACGACTCCTTAATGACTCGAGGAAATTAATTGGCCTGAATCACCTTGTCTGTAATTCTTTAGGGGTTTTTTTTTTTTTTTTTTTTTTTTAATCTTATTAATATATTTATTTACCTTCCTCTTTCCTAATTACAGTGTCACTTTAACTCAAACGGAGTGGCACTTGTTCCTGCATAAACATCCATTTATAGTCGTCAGTATGACATTCCGCTGGTCATGTTCGTGAACGCATCTGCTCTTTGGCGACGTCAGTCCTGATGAGGTTTTCCTGCCAGCAATTGCATTTCAGTTTTGCGGCGTCTCTTGGGAGAGCCCAGCACGCTTTCTCCAATTATAACAAACGTCTTGTTGCTGAAGAGGGAACGTCGGGATTAACCCGGAATTCCTCAAACCGCAAATGCAAAATTTATGCCTGTTTCCCAAACCTACAGAACAGAGGAAATTGCTTCAAACGAGCATTTTATTATGCAGATCTCTTAATTCCATGTTACACGTTGCGGCTTTGCGATCACCTCAACCATGATTTTCAGCATTTCAGTTCTATTTTCGTCGCGCTTTTAACAAACAGCGGCAAGGAAAAACTCCCTGAGACTTCATGAGGATGAAAGTTCCTCCAGACATTCTTTGGTTAAATCCTCCGTTTCCTGGGACACAGAAATGATTCTTCATGGTTCCTTATCTCTATGCTGCAGACTCTGTATAAAGGCATCTCTCTTAAATAATGGTGAATTTTTTCTTTTAATTCTGATGTCATTTTTATTTATTTATTTATTTATTTTTACCGCATTTCCACGTCAGGTCACAGCGTGTAGGAATGTACCACTTGTTGCGTCTGATTTTGCAGGTGACTTGTTGTGTCTGGGAAGGGACGATGCTTCTGTTAGTCCAGAGGAATGGAGAGATCGCTCTTGCTCCTTACCCCTCCCTCTCTCTCTTTCTCTCTCTGTCTCTGTCTCTGTCTCTGTCTCTGTCTCGCACGCTCTCTCTGTCTCTGACAGATGGAAGGGACTAATAGCATAATTAAGTAGCCGCACCGGCGGTTCCTGTTTACCGCCTCGTTGCTAAGCACTGACATCAGCCAATCCGTCCTTCTCTCCCTCTCTCTCTTTCTCTAATCCCATCCCCTCCCTCTCTCACTTATTCCCTCGCTCTCTTTCTCTCTCTAGCATGCTCTCTCGCTCTACCTCCGTCTCCTCCTCTGTCTCTCTCCACTTGTTCCAGTGGCTGGCGCTTGGGCAGCCTCAGTGCATTTTGTAGCGCTTTGAGCAGAGCTCTGAGGCAGACGGCATGCTTGCAGCTTGCAGTGGCACTCCGCTGGCACTCTCTATGTAGTTGCAACTGCTTACTCTCATCTCTCTCTCACACACACACACACACACACACACACACACACACACCCCCACACACACACACACACCCAGCATCAAGCTCCATCTTGTCAGGACTTTTTAGTTCCTCTCTTCAGGGACGTACTTTACAGGTGGAGACCTGTAGAAGGAATCAAGGTAGACAAGACAAAGCAAGGTGGACATTTTTGTAACTTTTTTTTTTAAACTGTTTTACTTTATTTATTTTTTTCCTCTTTAAAAAGAAAACTCGCCCGAGTCGTTTGCCGATCTCTACACCCGCCCCGCCAACTGGGGGGCGTCGCCCGCACGGCCGCATGCATGACACAGCGCCGAGGCGAAAAGCCCACCATCAGCATCCAGGAGCACATGGCTATTGACGTGTGCCCGGGTCCCATCCAGCCCATCAAGCAGATCTCTGACTATTTCCCCCGCTATCCGCGGGGTTTCCCTCCCACAGCAGCTCCGGTCCTGAGGCGCGCCGGGTCGCTGCGCTCGTCCTCCTCGTCCACGTCCTCTGCCCCGACCGCTGCCTCCTCATCAGTCCCCGAAACGGGCCGAGAAAAGAACGACGACGATGACGACCTGGACCGGGCCTTCAGCACCGCCTCCGCCTCTGCCTCTGCCTCCGCCCTGCCTCCGCCCAGCAGAAAGGAGGAAGAACCCGACATGGAGGGCTACGACTCGGACGACTCCAGTGAGTAATGACAGGCTAACTGTTTGTGTTGTGTGTGTGTGTGTGTGTGTATATATATGTGTGTGTGTGTGTGTGTGTGTGTGTGTGTGTATGTGTATGTGTGTATATATATATATATATATATATATATATGTCATTCTCTCCTGTTGCTCATTTCTTCTAGAAGGAGACTGCCATAATTTTAGATTTCGCTCAGATCTTCCATCATCTTCCATCTGTTGATTCTTTCTTTAGTTTTCTCTCTCTATCTACTACATCAATATACGTTTTAGTCTCCCCCACCCCTCTCTCAATCCAAGGCTCTCTTAACACACAGTATTATGTGATATTGATGTTTTTTGCTCTGATGGTTCTCATGTTCCCGTCTGTGTGTCTGTCTCTCCCTCTCTTTCTGTCCCTTTCTCTCCATCCCTGCCCTCCATCATTCCTGTCTCCTGTGCCTCTTTCGCGTCTACTCCCTCCACAAAGACAACTGTTGCAGCACCGTCCCTCTGGCTTCCTCTCCCCCTCTCCCCCTCTCCGTAGTTCACCGGCCATACCTTTCCAAACACCTAGCGACCGTTTCGTTTTTAATTAGCCCTGATGAGTCACACTCTCGCAAGCTCCTCTTGAGCTCTTGCTTGTGTAGTAGAAAAAGCCCGCGCTGGCTCGATGAAGCGGTGGGCGTGTGAGCTTTAGATACAGGCGCTGTTTACATCAACACGGCGCCACCATACATGCCGCAGCACATAGAAGTGTTAGTTCTCACGACTGTGTGTCTGTTTGGGTCTGTGGGTCTGGGTGTTGTAGAGTGCTAAATCCGATGGTTGGTTGTTTTTTTTTCTTTCTTTTTTTTCGTTTTCTCATTGCTCCGAGTTGAACAGGATCTTGACGCAAGGTGTTTTCGGTTCTCGGATGCTCTGTGACAAACTGTTACACAACATTGTTGGCGTGGCCTTTCAGCTCGAAGTATGTCCAGGCCTATTTCTGTCGTGTGCACTGCTTTGCAGGGCACTTTTTAATCCGGGGAATATAAACAGAAGGCGTTATCAGACCGCAGCAAGATGAGCTGTGGGTTGGCTTTAACCTGCATTATTTCTGATACAGTTTCTCCGTGCTTGGGAATAATTTTGCATGTGTGTGATTCCCAATGCCTTTCATCCAATGTAGTTCTGTGGTCTCAGAAAATAAGCGTTCAACGGTTCTTCTGTTAAACATATTTCCAGTGGAGCTATTAATATGAAATGGGGAGCAGACATCGGTGGTAATGCAATAACACTACAGAAACAAAGAAATCATAATATTCCAATCTATTAAAAAAAGGTTATGTGCCAGGGGGAAAAAGTTTTGAGCACAGTAAGAACCTTAGATGATTGCCCGAATTGGTTCTCCTGTCAGTGCTAATTATAATCATCTGCACTCGTGCATGGTGGTAGGTTTAGTACCCAGCTCCAAACGCAAGTAAACAAATCATTTGGCACCGCACAGTAGAGGCAAAGAGCTCTCGCAGGACCTTCACAAGGAGCCTGTTGAGCTGCATATCGATGGCACTGGGTACTGACGGATAGCTCAACTCTGAAATGTACCTATAAGCACCATCATGACCATGACTTGCAAGTGGCGGGAACATCACTCAACCATCTACCATCAACACACAGGAGCTCAGCGCAAGATTTCCAGATGGACAGTCAGCAAAGTAGCCCAAGGGCTGACAGAGATGGAAGAGAAAACGATAGGCGGTGCACTCCTTAGCCACGGGCTCTGTTTTTGAGGACCCCAGAAGGCTCTTTTACTGATAGAAAAGGCATGTTGAAGCTTGTTTGGAGTTTGTGATGGAAGATTTGGAGATGCCTGTAGATTACCGGGAGAATGGGGTGCGCTCAGACGAGGACGGGAGAAAAACAACTTTTCAAAGCACTACGTTTGGCTGGTTGAAGCATCATGGTACGGTGCTGTTTTTCTTTCCACTTCAAACGCACTTCAAATGATCAAAGTCAAAATGAAGTCATGTATTGAAAATTTGTGCATCTCCGCTAGGATTTACTGGACTTTCCAGGAGGACGACGATCCAAAACATATCCCAGTTGGTTCCATAGGAAGAAGGTAAATCCTATGAAGGTGTTGGATCGGCCCAGTTTCTCACCACACTTAAGGCCAACAGAACATTCGTTGAACGACCTGAAGATCACGGTCGCCCATTTCATTTCAAAACCGTTTGCGTAGAAGAATGAACCGAAATCCCACCTGAACCCGGTGCCAGATTAGATTCTCAATTCTTCAAGGAAGCACCTTGAAGCTGTCACTGCAAACGAAGACTTCATCACCGAGTACGTCCTTTCACTTTACCGCGTTTGCTTTCACCTTTTTTTTTTTTTTTAAAGATTTAAATCTTCCGATCACACGTTATTGCGTTAACACCAGTGTCTGCTCGACATTTCGTTCAAATAGTTGGCAAACTGAACACACCACTCCCCGGATACTGTTTAAACACCGTATTGTTTAAACATCAGCTGATCAGACTCATATTATTAAACAGTTTGCCCGCATGGATTGCCGTCGTCAGGCGTGAAATACGTCCAGATCGCTGTCGTTTGATTCTTAGCATTCAGACAACCGACAGATACACTAGGCTCATGGCACCTTGTATCACGTGGTACGTTGTGCACTACAAGCAAATGAGCAGGGTACTGGACCAACACCTAATTTTTATTACCGCCCCTGTTTATTATTACATAAAGCCCAGTTCATAAAAATGCGACTCTTGAAGCCATGCATGAGAAATGGCTCCGGTTTACAGCTGCAGGCGAAAACGTGCGTCCTGTTGATTACGGTAATAAATACGAATTGCTCTTATGTGCCCAGTCCAGCTTGTGCGTCGCCACTAAATCAAATCCCCAATCAGATTAGCCCCAGAAGCTGCCATCCTCTAAGTGCATGCTGTCTTTCATTCTGTGTGTGTGTGTGTGTGTGTGTGTGTGTGTGTGTGTGTGTGTGTGTAGGTTTCAGCATGCTCAGGGGAAGTGCATGTGGGTGTGAGGTCACCATCCTCTCTGCACGTCTGTGACGGAGCTCACCAATGCTCCGGGTGTTTACCAGACTAGAGATCAGCAGCGTGTTTGCTTTAATCGCTGCCTTTATTAAGCACACAACAAACGCACTGCCTGCTCAACCAGCACACAGCTACCGATTCCCTCTGATCACCTATTAGCAGCTGAGCAGAAGGCCAAATCCAGAGTGCACCACGATATGAGAAATACAAAGCAGGCCCGTTGCGCACATTTTTCAAGGGCGCTTAGCACAGCCCGAGGCCCACGCGGATGTGAACGGAGCCGAAACACCGCTGAGCGACGTGGCTTATGCGACAGATGGATTTTGGAGCGACTTCCTTCCCAAACATTTGGGTCCCAGCAGCTTATACGTCGACGTGACCGTTTTACAGACTGCGGGAGATCACTGCCGTTTCACGCTCTGATTGTGGTACAGATTGGGGACGCTACGTCTGGTGTACGACGGAAGAAAAAGAATAAATACAAGTCGAGGTCTGTCATTATGCAGTGCAAGTTAACGTGATTAATTAACCAGATGGAATAGTCGCTGGATAGAAGCTTTAATTTGCCTCAAGTGAATGCTTATTCTGTGTATTGCTAAACAGCAATAGTAATATAAGATTGGGCACATCTGCTTGGGGGTCGCTCAGGTGAGATGGAACACACACAAATGTAATATTTAAAAGCCTGCGATCTTATCAGACCTGCGATCTTTACACATTTTGTATAGATGTGGCGATGACGCCGCGCCAAGTGATAAAAATTGGCCGTACTCTCAGGGTGGAAGTGATTGTCATTAGTGTCTTCTGTCAATCACAGTGGCCCACGGTAGTAAATCATGGGTGTCTGTGAGCTCATGTTTGCGGGAGAAGAGCTTGAGAAAACTGGGATGCGGATCTCAAAGGGGAAAAAGGGCTGGTACAAAATGTCATTCTTTTCAAAAGTAAACAGACACCCCTCATGAGGTTTAATCTATGTGGACACTACCTGGTGCTTCAAACTTGTTAATTTATTATTATTTTTCATTTCAGATTACAGTATATTAATTGTTTAGAGTGACTAGCCATGCGGCGAACACCAGAAGCAAAAGAGCTGTATGATTTTCACAGAGTTTGTATTGTGGGTCAGTCTGAGGGTGGACTTAGCCAGCGTATGATTGCACAAAACTTCGGGATTCCTCTTGTTACAGTCAATAGAGTGATTGTACAAAACAAAAAAGCAAAGGAAAGGAATCACCAGCATCCCACTCAGGACCTGGGGAATGCTAGCTTGCTCCCCTGTTACGCGCACACGCTAAACGTGATTCAGTCAGAGTTCAGGTGGTTGTATTGATAAACACGATCCATTCTTCTCTGTTTGTGCAACAATGCCTTTAGGAACTAAATCTCATATTCTCTCGATTTCATCTTCTTTCCATTTGCCGGCTATACTTTATCACAGGGTGTAATATCAGGTCCCTGAGCTGTACAATGAGGATGGGGGAGGATTTATGTTCAAAATATATTGCGAAACAGTCTCGCTGTTTGGAAGACTCACTTTAGAGTCTCGCACCAGACACAGGCTTAAAGGTGATTTCAGAAGACATGGTCCTCATTGAAAATGTTATATAAGTGGAATCAAGGCGCGATTATATTTCCAGGAAGGCGAATGTGGCAGTTTTAAAGGATTAGATGAACTGACACAAAACGGGGGTTCCAGAAATCCTCGCTCAGAGAGGACGGGGCGTTTCATCTCAGCCGACAATCGAGGTGATGTTTTACCGGTGGGCTCATATTTAAGTCCTGAAGTATTAGTTGCAGTGGTCTTTATCAGTCAGGTGCTTAATCTGAAGAAGATTTTAGCCAGCAAACATTTGCTGACCAGGTTTTTAAATAAATAAATAAATAAATAGAAACCCTGCAAATCATTTGCTTAAGCCTGTTCAAATTTAAAATTCGTCTGTGTCAACTCTGTCAGCGTGGGCTGACAGAGTGAGACTGAATGTGATGCTTCATTTCAGCTGAGGACGTGATTAATTTGTCTTAACAGGAACAGGTTCCTGTCTTTAAAAAAAAAACTCCCCCAGGGTGTGATCTCTACCGGTGGCACTGCCATATTGGTGCCATAAGAACCCTGAACCCCCCTAAGTGTAGCCTTTTCCAACCTGCTTTTTGTCAACTTGGAGCGTAATAGAACTGGAAAAGTGCAACACAAACCCCCTGCACGCGCCGATCAAATTGTATCTGATCACAAGTTCACTAATTAAGAGCTTATCCCGCACAGCGGTGAGGGCTGCGTGTGATCTCCCTAAGCTCCCGGATCTTTCAGTACTCTGCAATGCACTTCCACAGCACGCAACATTTCCTGACGTTAGGCTCGGCTCACGGAAGCCATGGCTGCCCGCTAGCTGTAATCATTATGGATGGATTAAAGCTCTCCATCAGCACAATGTATTTCATCGTATTAATCTCAGAGAGATCACTGGATATTTGCGGAAACATGTTTGCGGCCGAGATAATGTCAGCGGTGTCCGTGGCTGAGTCATTCCAGATACGTTATCTGCGGCGTTATCTGCAGCGTAGACGCAGAGTGAACCGCTTTTCTGTCCTAAACTAAAGACCAGAAGACAATTTGTTGTTTTATTCGGGAGTGGTTGCGCAGTGGATAAGTCCATTCGACAGAAAGAAAAAGAAGAAAGCCATACTTCTAGTTTACTTGTTGGGAAGCATACATTTTTTGCGAGCTATTTTTAATAAACGTAAAGAGCTTCGGTGCTACGGGCGTGCGATGGATGCACTTTTGATCACGTTGGAGGTAAAACCGTTTCACAACTAGGCAGGTTAATTGGCGTGATCAGAATCAGGAACACGCACATACAGAATGCGTCACTGTCCTGAGCTGGGTCTCAGATTCAAAAAGCTCTCTGCCCTTACGTTGAAAGTATTCGCTAATCGGGAAAATTCTAAAACCTGGTACGCGAAACGGACCTTTCGGCGAGGTTTTAGATGCCACGAGAGGTTTTTACTGTAATATGAACCTTAGTTTAGTGTTAGTACACGGTAACTGTGTTGTCTAGTACACAAGCAGGGGAATTTAAGCCCCAGTGTAAAGCTTGTTTGCATGGGAAAATGCGTCGAATGAATTGCCGCGTGTCAGGATAAAGAAAGCCTGAAACAACATGTAACCTTTTATTTTTTTAAAAGTGGCTTGTCTGAATGTGACTCCTGGGAGCCGCTTTAAAATACTAGCGCACAAACGGCGTCTCCGATATTTTATTCTTTTGTAAAATGAAGCAATGGACCCAAAGAGGAGATACCAGTGCGGATACTAGTGAAGCCCCTTTGTAAATCACGACACCTAGGTTACCTGATAGAATCGTTGATATGGCTTGTTCAGAGAAATAAACAACATTTCGCTCCCATTCATTTCTAGTAAGGAGTAGTTAAAAAAAAAAGAAGAAGAAGAACAAGAAGAAGAAATTGAACGTTCAAGATATAAGATAACTCAGGGTGCCTTTTTAGTGCTGAAATCAGGAAGAAGATCATTTCTTTATGTTAGACGGGTCCATTCATATCCTGTGTTGTGCCCCGAGACGCCTCTTAAGCACTGGGAGATATTCACGGCATGTTGAGCAGACACGTAGGCTTAGGTCGTATTAATGCACATAAATGTTTACCGCTACAGTATCTCTGTGTGTGTGTGTGTGTGTGTGTGTTTGGGGGGGGGGATTACGGGGGAACGAGGAAGGAGGGGCTGGGGATTTCCTGAAAGCAAGCTACAGCCTTCTGTGGAATCCTATTAAGCATCTATCTGCAAGCTGTCAGCTGATAATGAAAGGAACAGACCGCGTTTTCTTTCCATTATTGGCACCGGGACTCTGTTGGGCCTTTGAAAAACAAAAAAAAAACAAACAAAAAAAAAAAATCCAACATGCGTTATGTAGTCGTGGCTTTCTGCATGGGCGAGGATGCACCATGTACAGCACGGAGCTAGGTCTTCCCTGGAAACAAACCACCAAACATTTGTTCCCTCTCTCTCTCTTTCTTTTTCTTTGCTCTCTCTGTTTAATGCGAGCATATCCACCATCTGTGGCAGCCATTCATGGAGTATGCTCCTGCTCTTAGTCTTGCCGTTCGCATGTCTTCTGTGACACATCTCTGTCTGTTTCCTGGCAGAATGAGCCATTCAGCTGACGTCGGCCAATGTGAAGGATTCACAACAGGTTCTTTACTGAAGATATGCGATTTTTGCGGTGTTTTCACATTGCAGCTCGGACTTCTTTCCGGGCTCAGCCACTAAAGCTACAAGGCGTGTTTATTTATTTATTTGTTTGTTTATTTTTCCTTTAAGGGGGGAAAAAATCATTTTGAATAAAAATGCTTTTCTCTTTTAAAACCACTAAGGATTGCAGGTTTCAAATCTCCTCCCAAGGTTTTTTCTTTTTTTCATGACAGTAGGTTCTTCATGACTTTCGTTCATGGAATAATACAATGCTTGTGCAATGGCGCTATTAACTTCCACTGCAGTCTCATGCGGCGTCTCGCTGGCGCAGTGAATTACTCACTAAATACTCGAGTAGGTAATGAGTCAGATGAACTCGCATGCTGTAAACAAAACAACAACAAAAGGGGAAAAAAAGGAAATGAGTTCAAGATATGAACAGGCCCTAACGTTAAGGGGTTATTAAGGCTGTGTAAACACGAGTAAATTATCCTAGATGTGTAATCACTTTATTTGAAATCAAAGAGGAGGCAAATCATGCACTGTTCATCCCAGTTATAGTTCATAGATTGGAGGAAAATGTCTCTAGAATTTCGAAAACAAGAATCCGCTCAAGTCTGGAGCAGTTTTATATAACGTAATAGAATAACGTCGAATAGAATAAAACACAGCGCAGTTGAATTCTCAAATCTGATTGGTCAGAAAGAACACTTTATTTTTTTTATTTATTTATTGTATAGTAGTTCCATCTGTAACATACATAGGTTGTATGTACAGTGGAGATCAAAATTAGGGAACAACCTACAATTTCCTAAATGTTGAGGTCACTACATAGTCCTATTTGGAAATGATCCAAACAGGAGTAAAAGAGCAGGATTTTAACCATATGTCATGAGT
>JAQMCW010000017.1:10615924-10631670 GCA_030068335.1 Chrysichthys cranchii | reverse complement strand
ATGTTTATCAGTACATTACAGAAAATAATGAACTTTATCACAATATGCTAATTTTTTGAGAAGGACCTGTATATATCATGGGGGAAAAAAGAAACGCTTTTACAAAGATGAATCCTCCCCCATCTACTCTTAGCTTGACTCTCCACACCTGCCCCCAGTGTCACTTATGTAACTTACACTCAGTTCGAACGGGTAAACGCTAATGGGTTATTCAGAACGAACATATAGTGCATTTTAAACAGGTATGTACATAACAGGAGGTGCACTGTCGTTGTTGTTTTTGCGCCTTTTTTTCCACCAGAAATGTTCACAGGTGATTTTGTCAAGAAAGCAGGAGGGGTTTTTTTGGTTTTTGTTTTTACTTTCACACAGTCTGATACAATCTTGCGGAAAAAGAAAGAACCACCACGTTCATTCCATCGTCAAGACCGGTGTTCATTCGGTCATGCTTAGTAAACGCCTGGTCAGGGGTGATGGTGGCTTAAATCTGGCTACTAAATTAAACCAGCCACAGTTGTTAGAAAAAAAAATCTATCACGGTCAGATTTTTACAAATGAAAACAATAACTTGTTTGAGCAGGATTTAAAAAATAAATAGATTTTTTTTCAAACGCGCCGGCGCCATCTTTAGTTTAGTTTAGTCTTTAGAGCAATTATGAACTCAGTCGATATAGGTGAGGTTGAGAAACTCTCAGAGCCAGAATTCACATACAGTGCTGACACTGCTGACATTTTCTGAATTTTGGGATTGATTTTATTTATTTATTTAGCGGTTTCCCCAATTAGGCCACACCCACTGCAGGCTTATACTGATATTTGGAGCGCTGCACACATACGGATACAGGTACAGACAGTTGGCCCCGTGTTCTGCGTGTAGGTACAAGAATATACAGTACGGTATGTTTGAAATGACAGCTGGATCCTGTTCATTCACCAAATTCACACTCTCACACAGTAACATCCTCCTTGAGATGAACTAAAACATAATCAAGCGTACCGTAAACACACTTCAGGCACGCACAATGGAGGTGGATAGCACACAGCGCAACACCAGCCTGGATGTGTTTACCAGCATGCGTTTTTCTTAACGGAGCATAATTATAGCTGAAAAGTGGTGCCGGATTTTCACTAAATCCCTCATTTGCATTTTCCGTCTTACAGCTTTTCTTTCTTTCTTTTTTTTTCCTTTTTTTTTTAAAGACCGTAAGCAGCTTCTCTTGAGTGTGGGATCTCATTTATGGATGGTTTAAGGGTCACATTTATGGTTTTAAAGAGCAAGTTCTCTGTTAAATTAGCACTACCGTACATTTGTGTCCATCTGGAATTGTATGTAGGTTACATTATACTTGTTAATAACGCTGCGTCCCACTAGTGTTCATCCATATCATGTATGAAGTGCGGCCTGCGCTGCACTTGCCTCCAGTTCGGCTACACTTGCACCATGGGCACATTGATTATTGAGCTTTGGGTCACTGAAGGTCCTTGAAGACACGCTAATTCAAATTGGTGTCACAGGTTAGGGAATAGCCCTGATACCATTAGATAGATTGCAGGGTTATTTTAGGAACACGGGGTGTGAGGTTGGAAGGGATGGCATGTAATGCCTGGTTGATTACTACCTTTGCTTTGAAGGTTATGCAATGGTTTTACAGCGTGTCTACCAAGATGGTACCAAGACATGTTACTGTTACTCGATTTTGTCAAATTGTATTTTTTTCAAATGATACAACCTCTAATGGTTCATGTTTGTAACTAAGAAAAATGCTTACTAAAAGAAGTTTCCGTCTTTTTGTTGTAGCCTTTGATATTCCTTTTTCTGACACACTCTCGTTTCCCTCACTCCAGCCACGATTCTTTTCAAAGCTAAAGTTAGGTTATTTTTTTTTGTTATTCATGCATGCATAATTCATTCTAGAGACATGCTTGTTATCCAGTGCACTCATATATCAGAGCAAATTTCCCCATAAGAAATAATGGAAACTCAGATCATTCGTTTCACAACCCAAAAATAATTATATATAAATGATTAATACAGAATATAAAGTAAAAATACATGAAACAAAATATCCTGCACTATACCTTTAAAAAGAATCGTGGCTGGTGTGAGGGAGACAAGAAAGGAGGAGAGAGGGGGAGAGGAGGAGGATTATTGTGTAGGATGACTTTCACTACAACTCACGGAATCACTGCAGCCTGTCAGCTCACTGGGATCTTTTTCTTTTCGTGTGATTATTACAAGGAAACTATCCTATTAGAGCTGCTGTCATGAAACAAGCCAGGAGAGTGAATGTAATGTAAAATTTAGTTAATAAAGGTTTTAAGGTACAGATAGAGGACAGGGTAGTATAATAATCCAAAAACAGGCAAAGAGTCACAAGATCGGGAAAACAGAACATCAAAATGAGGCGAAATCCAGAAAACAGGCAGAAGTCAAAACATGGGCAAAAATACTATATAGGTATAAAGGGCACAATGTCAAAAGATGTAAATCCAGGTAAGAAACAAGGTCATACACGGGAAAACCAATCAGGAAGTAACAAGCCTCGGCACTAGGGTCAACAAGTTGCAAACTATTGCTTCACAACTTGCACGAGCACAACACAGTCCTTAAATAGGATAAGTCCTTGTATGCAGAAATTAAGCACACGTATTCAATCAGTACTCCGGCGAATCGGAGCGAAGGCGGTCAGCCATGCTGTCGACTTCCATTTCCTGTTGGGAGACTGAGTCCATATTGGTGCCATCTTGATTGTAGTCCTCATTGTCAAGCTCCATATTGTCACACTGTGGGGTTTCCTGCGGGGCGGAGTCCACGGGCGTGTCCAGACGGAACTTGCTGACGGAAGGCTGGGGATATCCGTTTCCGAAAGCGGCAGCGTGAGATTTTTCAATGCCGTTGTGACAGCTGCTTTTGCCTCCTTTTGAGGATTTGGGGGAAATGCGACATTGCATTGCCATTAAACAGATTCATCTCTCGCACTGCTACAGCCTTATTCGGGTGGTGCTTTTCTACAAAGTTTTGCACTCTTTCCCACATTTTACACATCTCCCTGATCTCATTTGATGTGAGGGATTCCTGAGCCTTTTTCTATGCTAGCACGGATGTTGACTATACGAGTGAGCCACAATCCCACAGTGAGTGAGAGAGAGAAGTTATGATCACGTGAGGCTCGGCAGACGAAGAATATGCATACTACTCGCTTGTTCACCAAGTCAAAATTTATTACAATTTCTTGCTTGTCTTGCAAAACACCAAGTTACTCTCAATCCAAGGTTCCACTGTATTTCAATTAGTGCCCCATAAAGGGTTAAGGATAGTAGGATAGTGAGATTTCCCTTCCATCAAGGGAGCTTTTGCTAAATGATGGCGGTGAAACATGGTGGTGGAAGACTCTTGAAGACCTGTGAAACCTACTATAGTGGTAAATCTTGTCAGGTTCAAATGACCTCGTTCACCTAATGTTAACTGGTTCCCACCAGCAGCTGTTCAGCCATGATAAGCAAAGAGGTTTCCCAGTGCACTCTCATAACCCTCCTACCTTATTACTCACATTTTCACAGAGACCTTCCTGACCTCTTCGGCGCATTTTCACACCATCCGAATAGCAATATCCAGCTCTCCATATGAAGTCTTTTTTTTTTTTTTTTTTTTTTTTTTTTTTTTAATTTTTTTTCTTTCTGGCTGCATTCTGGGACGCAGTTCATCCAGAAGGCTGCCTTCTGTTATTTTTCCTCTTATTATTCACTGGCAGAAAAGCTCGGTGTATGAGTCTAACGGTGCTTAAATACTTAGTGCTGCACAAAACATTTTGGATTATACGCAAAGCAAGAAGTAAGAGTCTACATGAATCTGAGAGGCTGTTGAATGCCTGTTGAATGCAAAAAAAAAAGAGGATGTCTCCAGGCTCAGTGGAAATACACACCAAATATTTCATCTATAAATAAATCACAAAATTCAGTTTCAGCCTAGTATGAGCATCCATCTCATCTAATCTAAACTAATATGAGTCATTTATTGTTGTTCTGGCAGGTCATAAGCAGGTGCAGTTTCACTTAACGTCCTACTCGGAGCTTTTATTCTCTGTGAGTCATGGAGCCCCAAGTGTTGCAGGGAAACCACGTTCGTAATATCACAGTCGCTCTATTAGTGCGGACACTCGGCTAATATTTAATGGACCATTTACCACTTTTATGGCACTGTGACTCACTAGTCATCACTTGGTTGTACAAGGGTCAGGTCACCACAGTGCTACATGTTTGTTTAGGACTGATATTTCTGTCTGTGCCTTCTCTTACTCACCAGGAAACGATTTGTTCATGAGGACATGGGTTAGGGTTAACACCCACCCCCATCCCCCACACCCACCCCTTTTACACAAATCATACATCTGTATTCACATTTAAACCCAAAATGGTCATGGCCTCACCCTCAGTGGAGAGTTCCTCAGCCTCAGCTACATCACACCAGTTCATATTTGTCAGTTGAACAGTTTCTGTTTATTAAAACTGATTTATATGGTTTTAATTCCCAAAATAGAAACATGTTAGTAGCCTAATTTCAGCATCAATTGAAATGAATTGAAAGGAGGCCACAATCATAACATGATTACTATTCTTTTTAATCGATTATGAATTGACCATTATGAGTAAATGACATCCAACTGTTATCACCATTCACAAAAGAAATGGTAGGCTTACCGCTGATTCTGGGGACATATCGATTTGAGGCTACTATATCGAATGAAATGTCTTTTCATATTGTATTGTATTGTGATTCAGCGGTGCTACCAAATATCGAACCGTTTCCTTAAAAAGCAAAGTGAAGAATGGTAGAATACAAAATGGTTGCCTTATGAACAAGAATCGGATCGTAGCAGATTTAGTGGAATCGTCAAATCTAGACTCGTTTCTTGGATCGAAATCATATTTTAGCAGATTCAGAGGGATCGTCAAATATCGACTCGTTGTCCTAAGACTCAGCTTTGCATCATAGCAGATCCAGTGGTATTGTCAAATATCAAATCGTAGCTTTAAAAATCAGAAACAAATCATACTATAGAAGATTCAGCGGCTTGTAAAACAGTTGTCTTATGAATTAAATTTGTATCGTAGCAGATTCAGCAGTATCATCAAATGTTGAATCATTGCCTTATGAATATAAATTGTATTATACAGAATTGTAGTGGATTCGGTGGCATTGTGGAATATTGAATCGTCACCGTGTGAATATAACTCGAGCCTATTCTGTGCTTTCCTCAAATTTCAAATTGTCGCCTGAAGAATTGAAATCGTTTCAATTGGTGTGGAAGCCTGAGGTTAACACCCTTAGTTACTATGAAAAAATGATTCAATAACTTTTTTGTTGCATCCTGTGGGATCCCAGTCCCAACCTTGTTTGTTGATTAGAAGTGTCTGGTTTCATCCCTAATCTATTTTTTTTTTTTATGTGGGAGTTGTAAGTGCGCAAAACAACATTGATTATATTAGCAAAAAAAAACAAAACAAACGAAGACAAACTGTTAGAATGACACTTAAACGCTTGGAAACAGAAGTGTTAAATCTGCCTCTCGCCCTTTAATAAACTTCTAATTAGCCGCTTCGTCCAAAACAAAAAAATAATCACATGTTAAACGAAAGTGTCTCCTTATAAGCCCATCACGTCTTTAACACTAATTAGCCCTACTGATATAAATGTCTACTTCAGACCCAGTGCTGTGCAAGTGTGTGTGTGTGTGTGTGTGTGTTGATGCCTTTTGAAAGAAAAAAAAAAACGAAAACTGAAAGGCTGAGACTGACAGTAAGGGCTGTTCTCCATCTTTCTGCAGAGGAAAGATAAACCTACCACGCTCACTTCCTTCTCTCCATCCTCGCTACACCATTTCGACTTTTATACGGATCTAGGACCATTATCCCTCCCATGCACACCCCTAATCATATCCGTTATAAAAGAAACCTGCAAAGCTGGTCTTGGATCAGTGCGCCGCAACCGCAGCATGAATGTCTTCCATTCATCATGTAGTGCAGCACAAAAGCCCACTGCACATTCACTCACCTTCAGTGTCTGGAGCGAGTGATGAGGCAGCACCTGCGGATGGGTGATCACAATGGGGATATACCTGCATACATACATTCATACATATGCCTACATTCAGTCCTCTCTGAAAGTATTGGAATGGCAAGGCCAAGTCTTTTGCTGGACAGAATGGCACATTTTGTTTGGACGCACAGATTTTTCTAGTGATCAAGAAGGTTGAATCGTAGGTTCAATCAGTTGACCGGATAGGTTGATTGTTTAAAAGTTATTTGTTTAAAGTGTTAACAGCTCAGAATGTCTACTCTTGGTTTGAGCCCTGGGTTTCACCATGTGAGGATTGAATTTGTTGTCGTTAAAAAGGATAAACCACCATGAAGACCAGATAGCTGCCTACGGGAGAAAAACAAGCCATTTTGAAGCTTATAAAAGAGGGAAAAGTGATTGGAATGTCCTGAAAAAGGAATAACCCAGTGTTGTACTGAATGCCTGGTATTGAACAGGTTGCCTAAGGAAGACTACAGGAGCTCATGAGAAACAATGTGAGAGCTGTGAAGAACAACCCAAAAACAACAGTATGTGACATCACCAACAACCAGAACCAAGATCAGAAAAGTGATGGGAAGGCAAAAGTGGAGAAAGAAAGGACCTAGTCCTGATCCAAACCATCCAAGCTCGTCGGCCAAGCATGAGGGCGGTAGCGTCATGACTTGGGCTTGCACAGCTGCTTCTGGAAATGTTATTGATGATGGAACTCATGATAGTTGCAGCAGACTACAGAAAATTTCTGTCTGCCTGTTTACAGAGAAATGCTTCCAGGCTCATTGGAAACAGCAAGAGAGTGACCCAAAACACACTGCCAACACAACAAACATCTTCATCCAAGAAAAAGAAGTGGAGGATTAACCCTATCCCAGCAAAACCGAGACAATGATTATAGCTTCTCCTGAATCGTATTCAGAGATTAATAAGTCAATTGCTTCTTTCTGTACGGCCGCCAAGTCCAGTGTTCGAAATCTTGGAGTGGTATTTGATTCCTCTCTGGGTTTTGACTCGCATGTGAAATCAGTTTCACATTCTTGGTTGGTTTTTTTTTTTTCGTTTGAGGAATATCTCCAAATAACGTCCTTTTGGTTTCTTCAGCTGAACTGGAGAAAACTGTTCATGCTTTTATTTCATCGCGCTTAGATGATTGTAATGCCACTGGCCTAGATAAGTCATCTCTTTTGCGTTTACAAATCTAAACAAAATGCTGCAGCTAGGTTATTAACGCCTTCTAGGAAACAAGCCCATATCACCCCTGTTTTCTATTCTTTACACTGGCTCCCAGTAGATTTTAAGGATTCGTCTTAAAATCCTGGTGATTACATATAGAGCACTAAATGGACAAGCTCCTATTTATCTGTCCCACCTACTTTTTAAACACACAGCTACACGCTCTCTTCGGTCCCAGGCTCAAAACCTGTTAGCAGATCGTTGTACGAAACTGAAGACCAGGGGGACGGAGCCTTTCAGTCTGTCGCAACTAGACTTTGGAACAGCTTTCGCTTTCCACTTCCCATCTGTTCTGTTTTATTCAACCAGGCCTTTGATTCAGCTTTGTGATTTGATGTTATTGATTTATTTACTTACATTATATGTTTATTTTATTTTATTCTATTATGTTTTAGCTAGCATTGTTAATTCCCCATACTGTTTTATCCAGTGTATGCTATTTTTTTTTTGTCTTTCTCATTTTTATTATGTACTTCAGTTTTACTATTTATATATGTCACTATTTATTGCTTTGTGACTTCTTGTCTGCGGAAAGCGCTTAATAAATAAACTCTTCTTAATTACTTACTTACTTATTGAGCATGTGTTTCTCCTCCTGAACTACTGAAAGAGCATAAAGCTTTATTAAAGGACCACTAAGGTGTTATCTTCGAATAGCAGCTTATCCTCAGAGAGCGTGGGAATTGGAATTGTGAGTAAACATCTGGATTTGGGAGTCGCTTAACTCCCTAAGCATTTCATATTTCTTTAAACTTATTATGCGTCCAGTTACAGTTCTTATAAGGCAAGAAATGTCTTATCGCTCATATGCCTTCTTCCTCTCACTATTACTACTACTACTACTACTGCTAGGTTACTATTACTACTCTTGTAACACATTTAGAGAATTAATTCAGCCCAGACTGATTAACATGCAAACTCTGTTCACACTCTGTATCAGCATTAATTAGCAAAAAAAGAATTTTTTTTTTTAACAAATTGATATTTATTTGTAAAATATTCACGTTTTAAAGGGCTTCACTGCTGAAGTAAGAAGTAATGTACAATCCCTTGCGTCATCCTTCAGAATGAAGCCTGGAAAAATGTTCAAGCTCTCATACAAATGTCTCCATTCTTACCTCTTGTGAATTTTTAATCCATTTAGCACGCAGTGAGAGTGCAACGTTTGAGTGGTTGACAGACGTCTTTTTGTGTGTGTGTGTGTGTGTGTGTGTGTGTGTGTGTGTGTGTGTGTGTGTGGTTAATTCTTCATGCATTCTTTACTTCTTCACCTTTGGATTTTAACCTGTTGTCTTAAATATCACAGCGTTCACATTTGCTCCGTTTTGCGGAAAGAGAAGAAGAAGAAAAAAAAGACTTATGGAGAGAATGGCTTTTCAAAGTCTGGCCAAACAGCAGGAACCAAAAGCTTGTTCCATCTCCAAACCCAAGGAATATTATAGTGTTAAAAACGTCTGTGGGGGGGGAAATGACATTGGCCTTTCAGTGAGTGATTCTTTCACTGCTGCATCCATCACTACACCGGGCACCTGTAGAGCAAAATAACCTTGACTCATAAAAAGCAAGTACTTTGTCAAATTGCTGCTGAATATAGCAGGGATATTTTCAGAGTCGTGGCTCTGTGGACTCAAAGAGGAATGAGGGATTTCTATAGAGATGTATGCATGTGTGTGCGGGGAAAAATGAGAGGGAGAGAGAGGGGCACACCATGATGAGGAAATGTAATTGCTCCTGGTGAACCCGGGAGAAAAGGAACGCGTTTTCATTTCCTCTAAAACAGTCCGGCATCCAAACATCCAAGAGATGGCATCTTAAAATAGCTATCAACCTTATCAGAATCTTTAAACCCATCCATCCACTCGCTAATAAATTCAAACGAGTGCAATGTCAATAGATGAAAAATCAGCACGGCTCCCCCCTCCCCCGAGTTATTCCAATTTCCACTGAGCCGTTTGCAATTATTTCTACCTAGCACCCGGCACTTTGCTTTTAATGTAGCAGCAGGATTGCAGAACGGTAATTTTTCTCTTGCCATGTTTCCAGGTGTCTCTTATCTGTTCTTCCTTCATGTTCCCATGATGCCCGTCATCCTTACCAGCGTATTCGCTCCGCCCCACCGCTTATCCCCATGGCTTGAGTCTCACTTGCATCGTTTGATGGCCCCAGAACGCTGTCGGATTACGCCGGCTCTCTTTGAGCGCATCACAGAGAAGCGCACAAATCATTTCAGCCCTGAGGCCTGTTCCTCTTCCCACACCTCCAGCCGCGATGGATGGGATTTTACTTTATTGTTATGCTGACTGCCTTCACAGAGCTTCAGGTGCTGCATGGAGCAAGAACCTTGCACAACATTGTACTTGCAGCCCTCTGACTGAATAGCTGTAGGGCTTTGTTCCTCCTCTTCACAAACTGTCAGGTTAGCAAGACAAACATTGTCTTAAAAAGGCTGTGGATTACGCAAAAACATTGGCGCTAACAGGACAATGAATCCAACGCAAGCCTGTTTTTTGGGTTCCCCTAGCCAGGTTTCCTGAAGTCTCTCCACTTTTCCACGATGTGAGCATTTGTTATATGAAGTGTATGAAACTGGAGGGTGTAGTTGCCACATAATTTACATGTATTCGCACAGAGAGGTCATAAATGGCGTAAATTTAGCTAGCCCACTAGGTAAGTAAAAGCCCTAACGCCAAGCCCAGGCCTATGTTTTAATTGCATGGAAATTCAAACAAGATAGCTATTGTATTGTAAAACCAAGCTTGTTAGTTATTTAACTTAGCTAGTTAGCTCTTGTTCTTATTTGTTGAACCTACGTAACATATATATATATATATATAAAATATCAGCCGTTCGGCAAATGTTAAATCTTCATAATGTCGTCATTCATAACTCTGCACGTTTTAATAATCACCTCCTTTGAGTGATTATCGATTGGAGAAAAAATAAAAATAAAATGAGCTATTTGACAGATAAAACCTGATGTCCTGTTGATTCGCTCATCAGTCTTTTCTTGTGCACGCTGTTATGTAATTATGGGTCATTTAGCTCCGTCGCTTATTACTGATCAAAAATGGGAATAAGCACTAATAGAGGAACATTGGGGATGGTATCATGCTGCCCCACGCTCAAAGATGAAGTGGTAGACTGACCTCGTTTCCCATGCAAAGGCCGGCTGTGATCAAGAAGAAAACTGCGAATTCCAAAAAAAAAAAAAATGTATTAATTAAAAAAAAAACACTAATACTCCAGATCCAAAGTCTGCTGGTGCTGATCCATTTGGCAGCTTTTTATCTCAAGGATGCATCTGGATTTTTTGAAAGCTAAAAGTCTTGCCCAAATGGTCATCGGTGGCTCTCAGGCAGTCCTTCGATTTGAATAAAAAAAAAAAATAATAATTTTTTTCTTTGAACATTTTGAAGCTCAGATCAAGAATCTTAACCATCATCCCTCCGTTAAGACCAACAGATGCTGATACTCGGAGGTGTACCTACACACATTAACTGTACTTATGTTCCGTTTTGCCTATACGTGCCTATAGGTGCCTATATAGATGAATATAATTACGAGTGAAATAATGGCACCTCTTTGGAGTTAATAACACCTGCTGCACCTTTTCAAAAGCTGTACCGTCAATACGGAAATCATTAGAAGCTCTGTACTGACCTCAGCCTCTGAACGTGTTGAAGAGAGAAAGAGACTAATGGAGGCTGGCGTAGTGTGACCAGTCTGAACCGCACAGGGCCACAAATGAAGCTCTCTCTCTCTCTCTCTCTCCCTCTCTCTCTCTCTCTCCTTTTCTTTCTTTGCTGCACCTTTATCTTTACTCTCAATCTAATTGCTCTGTATATGTTTTCTTTTTCTCCCGTTCTACCTTCTGTTCTGTTCACAGTCTCAGTAGACTGTGACTCATTTGTCCGTTCCTTTGGAACATTTTTACTTTCAGGCTCACGGCTTCTCTCACCTTGTATATGAAGCAAGTCGGCGTAATTAATTTTCCCTTTGTGTGGAATGTCTGCCCAGTCCACTGCTACAATCTTATAAGTGCAGCTTCTGTTTAGAGAGCATTTCAACCTGCAGCAGTAATTCCCTTGACTTTATTACCTCGAATTATTATTCTGCATGTTTAAGGCTTCCTGACACTGTAGCAAGGTGTCCACATGATGATTAGATTCAGCGTGTAAGAAAATCTGAACAGAAACAACAGGATGTCGAAAACATCCACTCTCAGATATCAGCTATGCAACTTGCAACATTTGGTGCAACTGAAAAGTGTTCTCACTGTTGTCTAGAGATCCTGAGACCAAATCTCAAGGATGCCGCAGCTGTTCATGTCCGGCCATGGCATACTCATAGTCATATTCTTCCCTTGTCAATCACCGTGATACTAGCCAATCTTGGGGTTTGTGGTGTATGCCTATGTTGGTTAATGAGACCATGGAGATCTTGAATGTATTTAGTATCCAGCCACCTGAGACTTTCGATTTCTCTAATCCGCTCAAGTGGACAAAATGGATGCCAAGATTTGAGAGATTCTGGCAAACAAGCAATTTATCTGCACGCTCAGAAGAGAATCAGGTAAATACTTTAACTTACTGTATGGGTGCAAAGCAGACGATGTATCGAGAGGCTCAATACTCAGCGTTGCCCAGCCCCGGCGCCAGACACAGATTTGCAGACGGGCATCGCATTGCTTTGGGGGGGGAAGCACACGTTATAGGCAGTGTTGGACAAAATGTTGCGGGGGGGGGGTTTGTGTTGTGGAGGTGAAGGCAAGATGTTGTGAACGGGGGGGTTGCGGCAACAAACTGTTGGAAGGGGGGGTAAAGGCTCGCATTCCCAGGGCAGGCCCATGGCGCCGGGCCTTGGCGATGCCGATCAGCGGGAATATTCTACAGTCAGCGATGATTTCCAAAAGGTCTTCGTAGTCAGAAGGAACGTGGTTTATGAACGTGCATGACATAATACACGCAAACAAGAACCTAACGAGACCATTGATGCTTTTGTCACTGCTTTGCATGCATCACCAGAGCACTGCAGTTATGGGCCAGTGCATGACGAACAGATCAGGGACAGAATTGTTGTGGGGCTAGCAGATGCAGAACTTTCTGAACGTATGCAGATGGGGAAAGATTTGGATTTGGAAAAAGCCATTAATATGGCAAGGCAATCCGAAGAGATTAACAGACAGCAAAACACACTCAGGACTGAAACCAGTAGTGTAATGCAAATGGATGTAAGTTCTGTAGGCAGACTGATTAAGTATAGGCAGAAAGCTGAAAAGCCCACACACAGCAAATGGGGCAGTGGATAAGTCAGGGAGAGAGGAAAAATAATAAAATGTGCTGTGGATGTTAGAACACAGTTTGTCCCGCACTTGTTTCTTTTAGACAGTTACGGAGACACGACAGGGTTCTGTGAGCAGGGTAGATAGCATTTTCTTCCAGTTGGTAGTTGGAGTATGATAGAAGCGAGCTGGGCGGTGGTTAGGAATTGGCAGATGACCAAATTGGGGCCTCACAAGCTCTGTGAAAACATGGGTAATAACAGGTTATTAATAACATTTTAAAAAGCTAATTTAACCTGAAACTGTCCTATCCCCTGGGTGGGCAGCCGGCCAAGATAATATCAACCATCCTCAAGAATGCAGTGAAGAGGTCTGATGTCATCTTGGCTGCTTTCCAGTTATGTCTTTGCGCCCGAAGCTCTGCTTGTTTGAGCTCCATTCTCATTCATTTCCAGTTACGTTGCGAACCACTTTGGCGATAAGGTCCAGTAAAAGCGCCCACTATAAATTGTATTCCTCTCTTTTTTGTTAAGGTTTGATCCATCAGCCTTTAGGACCCTTTCACCCTTCGTCCTGTTGTAACGTAACAGCTCTGTCCCTCTCGCGAGGTGTCTGTTACCTCAATGACCTCAGTGCTTCATTAATGAGCGTCTTAGTATAGTCTAGGAGGAGTATCTCAGACACACACGCGCACACTCTAACACCCACTGAAGGTCATGGCTAACATGATCTCAAGATGCTCATTTAAGCCACATGATCCTCTGATTCACAGTATCTACTGCCAGCCGGTCTCTCGAGCTAATGACCGACCGCACATTAGCCAACCCAAATCACTGCTCATTTTCGTCGGCTCTAGATCAATTAGGCGGCGTGTTGGGACCTGAGGAATTTTCACTACGGTTTCCTCCATGCAGAGGCAATGGGACCTCTTCAGATTTAAAGGAAATCACTAACAGAGAGCCAGAAACGTGTTTATTTTTCATCCCCAGCACAACAAAACGTCATGGATTTTTTTTGTTTTTTGTTTTTTTTGCTTGACAAAACCCCCATTCAAACCGCCTTCAGCTGATAGAGATTCAGAAAAGAATTATGAAACTCGTTTCTTCAGCCTGAGAGAAGTGTAGGAGGATATGCCGTATTCAGCCGAATCTTTGACGGAAATGGGGCTGAACGCAACGTTATTCACAGGCTTTTAACGGTTCGTTTTAATGAGTGACTTATGGTAAAGGGCAAAAAAAAAAAAAAAATAGCCTGCGAGTACATGAAGTGGGCATAAAGACAAAGCTTGCAGTAAATCTTTTAATGGGATTTTACTTCCTTAGGGCAAATGCAGTAAGAAAACAGAGAGGTGATCAAAAACATAAAGATCCAATATAAAGTGTCTTAGTAGGGTACTGAGCCACCAGAACAGCGGTGTCGACCTCAAAGCGTTTTTATGTGCATTTTTAAGAACTTTAACGTAAGGCTGTGCGGGTTTTCCGCATTTATTTATTTATTTATTTATTTATTTATTTATTTATTTATTTATTTATTTATAGCATATTACAGATTTTATCTACTAACACCAGAATCGTAGGCTTTGAAATAATATAATCCAACATTTCTCGGAAAAAGAATGGCAAACAGAAACTATCCAAATGCTTTAAGGAATATATATATTTTTTAAAACGCATCTGTTTGGAATAATATGTAAAGACAAGGAAGAAATTTAAAAAGAATTCTCACAGGATTATCCCTTAGTCTCTGATTTCTCATCCTAACGCTTCATTGACTTCTCATTTTTTTTCCTGCAAATTTGTAGGTCTTGGCACAGGGTGATGCATTTCAGGGTTCAGGAATCGTTGACTCATGCTAAAGGCAAACACCTGACGTGTTTCGGAGTCATATTTATACACAAGTCTGACTCGCATCAAACACAAGATCTGGGCATCTGTTTAACCAGCACGGTGACATGCAAGCCTACGGGTTTTTTTTGTAGGGTTATGAAATGAGGCAGCAAGCCTTGTTTGATTCCCATCAGAATAGAAATGTTTGTAGTTTGATTTCGTTTTTACCTGGATTACGTATTCCACTTCGAGGTTAGTTAAAAAAAATATATCAAACATTACTAGGTTTAGTCTCCTAGAAAGCAATCAACTGTGTAAAAAGTGGACGGCACATTCACTCCCATTCTATAGAAACAAGGCCAAAATACCTCCACCAAGCTACTGATAAATTCGCAGCCAGAGTCTCCTTATTACATCTATTCAGAGAGCTTAAATAGTTTCGCCTGGAGATCCCGTGTCATTAATACGGATGTGTCTAGGAAGGATATTTATCACATGAGCTGAAAACTCGCTAACAGAACAACATGATATGCATGATGGGGCATAAGTGAACTCATCAGGGTGAGTTCAAACCCTTTATGTACAGCACACAGTATACTAACTAACAGCTTTTGAAATCCATTCAATGATCGGTAGAGTGTGTGTGTTCACTGATGCACAAATTTAACTCGATTATTAATTTATTTATATATTGTCTTTTCACATTCCAAGTGCCAAGTCCCAACATCACCCTCACCTCCTATGGCTATGACATTTTCATTTGAATTTTTTTCATATCTGTCATGAGCACATCTTGTTTCATGTTTAAGCCATCTTGAAGTTACATTTACAAGGCCCATGTTTACAATATGCTCTAATTGCAGTGAAAGGAGGACCATCAAAGCAGCAACCAGTGTTAATTAAGTTTTTATGCAGTGTGATTGAACCATCATGAACATGCAGCTGTCAGAGATCTGCGTGCCCCCCAAGGATTCTCAGGATAACAAATGTTTATACATTATTCCTTTTGCGATGTAAAGTTTCTATACACGCGGGCAAAAATTCACTATACTATTCACTATTCATGTAATGCAAACCATTAACACCATGCGGTTGGCAAAGCTTTTAATAACTTTAGACGTTTGAAAATTAAGCCCTGAAACCCTTGTACATTTCAGCAGCCAATTTCTGCTTTTCTCACCCCTGCTGAGGCCAATTCGTTGATCAGATTTCTCAGAAGTCTGTCAGAAAACACAGCTCGCTGAATAGCTTAGTACAGCAGGGTTCTTGCGCTGTCTGAATTGTAAATGCAGAGAAGCAAAGTACGAGCGTGCGACCAGCTGCATACATATAC
>JAQMCW010000017.1:10582730-10599590 GCA_030068335.1 Chrysichthys cranchii | reverse complement strand
CAAGTTATTTCAGTGACCATTGTGGGTTTTTCTTTCTTTAACAGAAGGGTACCAACAATTTTGTCCACGTCTGTATAAGGCCCAAATAATTTCAACACATCCACATCCAGATCATAAGGTATGCTTTAGAATGATAGCACTGGTTAACAGGAGTTTTGTTGAATGCCCTCGTGTGCACCATTTCTAGGTAGTCAGCAAAGGGAAGGAGAATGAAGATGTGAACCCACTAAAGGACTAAAATTTCTTATAAATCTTAAAAATGTATAAAAACCCAACACATTGTTGGAGTTTACTGCCAAAATCATGCCATAACCAGTCTTTACCTTTTTAATCTTTGGTATCATCCCTGTGAATGGTCAAGTTGCCCAGCTAAAATAACTACATTTTGAAAACCAATAACTTCACACTACTTTAACCTAACCATACACGAGGGACCTGACTTTTAAGATGAAAGGACTCTTAAAGGGGAAAAAGGGTAAAGGATGCTTTATTTATTGTCATTCACACTGTCATTCCAAAACACGTTGAACGGAAGGAAATTTAGGTAATCAGATCCTGGTATAGGTAACAATAATAAAATAGAAAGTAAGATCCCAGACAATAATACAATGAATAAAATGAGGTAAAAAAAAAAAATAGCAGCAGGAATCTTTACCACTCACTGCGATGCAGGAGAGCAGTTACTGTACCATACAGTGATGGAGAAGTGTAGAAAGATGTGAGGACTGAGGTGCTGGTGCACTTCACCCCCCTCAAGAAGTAGAGACTTTCGTGGGCCTTCTTCACAAGGCTGGCTGTGTGGATGCTCTAGGTTATTCTAGACTATCAGAGATATGAACCCTCAGATAATTACAGGAGGAGACCACCTCAACAGCTGCTGCTGTGATGTGAAGAGGTAAGGGAGTTGTGCCAGTCTTTGTAAAGTCCACAGTCATCTCCTTTGTTTTCTTCACATTGATGGAGAGGTTGTTTACTTTGTACCAGACCTCCAGTTTTTCCACTTCCTGCCTGCACTCAGACTCATTGTTGTGAGTGTTGAGTCCCACCACTACCATGTCATCTGCAAACTTCACTATATGATTTCTCGGATCATTGGCTGAGCAGTCATAGGTCAGCAGTGTACAGTAGGGGATTCAGGATGCATCCCTTGGGGGGACCAGTATTGAGGATAATAGGACAGGACTGGGGCCTGTTTGTTAAAATGTCCAGTGCCCAGTTACGTTGCCAGTTGAAGGCAGAACTAAAATCCAAAAGGTGAACAAACACACAAGTGAAAAGTGAGCACACATAACCAGAGCAGTGGGTAGCCACATGCTGCAGTACCCAAGCAGCAGTTGGGGGTTAGGTGCCTTGCTCAAGGATGCAGAAAGAAGGGAAGTTAATTTACTCCCTCTACCCACACATTTTTCTAGCTGGTCCAGTTTCCTTTTGGTCCAAAACCTACTTCTCTAACCTTTAGGCCACTCCTGCCCCATAGTGGTGGACTTCAGACATGAAGGGGCAGTTGCTGGAGAGAGTGGGGTGTTAAAGATGTCCATTAACACCTCTGAGAGATGGTGTGCAGTCCCTAAGAACACAGCCTGTGATACTGTCATGGCCAGCAGACTTGTGGGGGTTGACGTTGCGCTTGTGAAGACTTGCAGGGCCCTCCTTACATCTGCTGTGGTCATTTTGAGAGGCAGCTCACCTGGAGGTGGGGTGAGCCTGGAGCAAGGAGAGGTGCTGGACTCTTCAAAATGAGCATAAAAGCTGTAAAGGGCATCAACCAGAGAAGGTTCCCTGGGACAATCTGCATCTCCTCTTGTGTAGTCTGTTGAACTTCACAGTTGAAGGCATGGAAGCTGTTCATATGACATCACCATGGATCCATATTGTCTTAAAACTTGTTGCCCATTCAGATCCATTTTAGATTGTTATCACAGTGTAGATCACAATTAATCAAGAGCTGTGATGATACAATTGTACAATCCAAGACTCCTTTTTCCTATATATATGCAAAAGCTAGATATTCAGGGGATACTTTAAGCAACTCTAAGCTTTAAAAGTGTCATGACAAGCAACTGATGATAAAGTTCCTCAATGAGGTATTTTTTTTTTAAATAATTAGATTACACGGTCTCAGCAGTTTATTCAAGGTAACCTTCAAGGAACCTAGGATTACATCTTAAATGGAGGACCGTTGGAGTCAAAACAGTTTGTCATTATTCAGATTGTGGCTTTGAGGCAATGAGGAGCAGACACACACGAATTGGATACTGCGTTTAACGATAGATAGTGCTACAAATCATTTAGATCCCTAATGACCAAGCAAGGAAAAACTCCCTGAGACAAAACCTTGAGAGGAACCAGGCAAAGGTTTGTTTTTATAGACTCACTCATTTTCTTGGCACACTGTAGAAATCTTCCTTTGTGGTAACACGGACCTCAAGGGGTACACCTTCAAAGTGAACGTTGATCTGTAGTCCATGCACACACAAGCGCACTGACACACAGAGACGAAAGAATGTGAAGACGTTTGAAAGACGTCTTTTAGGTCCAACGAGATGGGTGTACTTCTGTCAAGTGAAAGACAAATGAGAGCACCCTTACTTTACTGAGGGACAGATGACTGGAAGCAGTTAAGAAGAAAAAGAAAAGAGAGAAGAGACAAAACAGAAATGTTTTAAGCAATTGCCCCGCTGGGACCATCTTTACTTGCTAAAGCACAAAACACTTATTAGCTTTGTTGTTCAGTCAGCCTGTGGGAGTAAATAGGTAGGAGAGATTGACGTACTGTGCTGTGCACTTACATCCTGCATGACTGGATGACTGCAGGCTGAGAGACAACCTGACTCACTTGCTCTTTTCAATCATTTCTTATTATACAGGGGATGAGACAAAGACTTAACAGTAGGACCCTGTAAGAAATAAAATATCCAAGTATGCAAAATAATACCCATAAAAGTGAAGAAGTAGTTAAGGACCAATTTCCCAACATAATTAAACACAAGATAGAAACTAAATATAACAAGATCATATTACCATAATACTATGACTATATTTTATTGTGACAAACTTCCCACACAAGAGAGAATTCTAAGATTAATTAGTTTGCAGTGAAGCAAAACCATGCCAAGGGTTGAAGTTATGAAATATAAATTCATATGATAAATTAAGTTCATCCCACAAATATACTGGCTGGGAGATGCATCTTAAAACTGAAGTCCTAAATCTCCCCTGTCTGCGCATTTTACTTTTAGTTTGACTGCACATTTACAACCTCTGACTGACCTGAACTGTTTTGAGCTAGACACTTGTGTTTTGTGTTCAGATTTTTTCTCGGATTGCTGCTCAGCTATCTTTGTTTGATGGTTGTTGATGCTTGGTTTGGAGATTTGACAGTAAGTTTCAAAGATTTGATACTGAAACACAGAGATGAAAGAGATGAATCCTGGATTGGTGTACCCTGGCTAGATGAAATATCTCCACAATGTCAGTCTAGGCTGTCAGCATATCACTTGTCCTTGAGCAAATGCAATGACTAACCACAATGGGAAATATTTAATCTACAATTTATTGATCTTTAATTTCTCGTTGCCAATTTAATATTGCTTATATATGCTTTGTCTCAGGTGGAATGTGTTTGTCTTTACATAGCACTCAGACTTATGTTTGATATGGGGCAGTTGGGATACTTTGATTGACCTAACCCAAATGCATTTTTAAGCAAGCAGAATCCATGAGGGGTGTCGCAGCAGCGGACACTAATACTCTGCGGCTGTTTCCAAGTGATTTCCTCAGAAAGAATGAAAAGTCTGAAATAGCTCTGAGAGCTGCAAGCTAAGCTCTTTTGACATGCCAAAACTCAGTTGATTCGAAAGCTTTTGCAGCCTTAGTCAAAAAGCATCATTCTTCAAGTACCAGTTACTGTATATGCGGGAGTCATCTGCTTCCCAAACACTTTATTTGGAACATCTGTACAGGTCATATACCTCTGCCAGTCGTATGACTGCCTGTGTGACTGGTTAATTTCTTGAATGTGCTGGTGATCCTAATAACTTGTCTGGTACCTGTATGTTGTCATATAATCTGGACAGATAAAGGGCCTGCATTACAAGTGAATAGCAAACAGGCAGCCCACATATTTAGAAAGAGAAAATATTGCATAACACCTTTGTTTTTGTGTTATTCCCATCTTGACACTCCCACACTTAGCCTTTAAACGTGGACATGTTCAGCAATTACACATCCGGTATGTATTAATCAGCTGTAGATGAACTTCACAGCTCTCACCATGCCACTAAATATTCCATCTCTGTTAAGGTCATGTCAAAGCAGATTTCTGTCTTTGGGTATTTTGACATTTCGAGTAATCATGGGCTTTTAAACACAACCCGCAAGTTTTGTCTTTTTCTGTTAGCACTTAATTGACCATAATATTTTCTTTCAGGTCACAGGAAGGTTACTTAATTAACGAGATTGCTTTGCTTTTTGGCAAATTGGATTCATATCAGAAAAGAAAAGAGTTTGATCTGAATGAAATCTTCCAAACCTTTGGGTCTATGAAGTTTCTTAATAACCACACCTTCACACAAACTGGAAAAGTTCAGCTGTGTTCTTTAGTGATGCATCCTGGCTGTCATTTTTAAATCTCTCTCTCTCTCTCTCTCTCTCTCTCTCTCTCTCTCTCTCTGTGTGCTCTTAAACAGGGACTCAAACCTATGGATCACAATGGGCTGTCAGATCCCTATGTTAAACTGCACCTGCTTCCTGGAGCCAGCAAAGTATGTACTTGTGTGCACTGTGCTCACACATTTGAAAAAATTATAGATAATGCATATTATCATATGAATTGAGACTCATATGTGTGGTGGGTGGTGAAATTATTTAATAAATTCTTTAACTATCCCACTGGGTAAGTGGAAGCTCTTGTGTGCTCCCAAGAGTCCCATGTGTTTGTTGACCTGACTCAGCTAAAAGGTGGTAGCTAGATCAGCTTTCTAACTAGCACAGGATGCATTATTACATCAAGTACACTAATATGGACTAGACGAAATGAACAATTATATGATTCCATAATGCATCGTTTTAGTTCATCGTTCCTGTCCGATGTGATGTTTTGTCCTCATATCATACTTAAAATACGTTGCTTGAGTCTGGCTAGCATCTTTATTTTGCCTAGATATGTTTACATTGACTGCATGATGTGCTAAATAACAGCACTCGTCTTTATTTGGCAGCATTGTTTAAACATACTCACATGTTCCTGATTCTGAAAAGATCATCTGTGCATGCTAATTAATCTGACTAGCATAAATCCTTCTCCCCGGGCAGTGTGTACAATGCAGCAGGCAGTGAGATTTAGAACAAGTAGCTTGCCCAATATTTAACTACAGTAGCTGTTACAAAGAAAAGCTTTGGTTCTTGTTCTCAGCAATGTACACAGTTCCCTCCCAAAGTAATGGAACAGCATGCCCAATTCATTTGTTTTTGCTGTGCACTAAAGGTATTTGTGTGTAAGGTCAAAAGATGAATATGACAAGAGAGATCAGAGATTCAGCTCTTTTTCCTGGGTATTTACCTCGAGATATGTTAAACACAGAACATAACACATTTTGCATCGAGCAACCCAGTTTTTCAAATGAGCCAAACAGAAGGTTTTCAACTAAAATAAAGTCAAAAATACATCATATTTGGTGGCATATGCCTTTTAACATGTTTTAATTATTTCATGGGATTTCTCCCTTCATTCTACTCTTCAAGAGGTGAAGTGCATGTTTAGTTGGGTTAAGATTTTGTGATTTACTTGGCCAGTTCAAATCCTTCCAACCCCACACCCCCCGATTAAGTCCTTTGTTGAGGTGGCACTGTGTTTTGGATCATTGTCTTGCTGCATAATAAAGTTCCTCCCAATTAGTTTGAATACATTTCTCTGTAAATTGGTAGATATGTTTCTTCTGTGTTGATTCTGCAACTGCTATCATGAGTTACAGCATCAATAAAAATGATTGAGCCTGTTCCAGAAGCAGCCGTGCGAGCCCAAGCCATGACACCACCTCCACAATTTTTGGGTATCCTTTCCTGCTCTCACTATTTCTCTGTCATCAGTTGTTATTGTTTTCCTTGGACGACTGGTCTGATGCCTATCGCCCAGTGCACCAGTGGTTACCTTCATTTTCCGGACACTCCAAATTATGGTACTGGCTATGTCCAGTGTTTCTAAGCTTCAGAATGGCATGCTTTTCAGGTCTCTTTCAGCTCTCTGGTCTTCATGTTGGTGTATCTTTCTTAACTACAAGTGCAGTTTTCACAGGTGAAAGCCAAACTTAAATTTAGAGTAGAGATCCAGAGCTATTTAATGAGTAAACAATCAGTCTTATATGACACACCTGCATTTCAAGAAACACTTGTCACCTGTCGTGTTCCAATACTTTAGCTCACTTGAAAAACTCTGTGGTTTGGTTTAAAAAAAAAAAAAAAGTGTTTTATGTTGTTTAACATATCTAGGTGCAAATATGAGGGAATAAAAGCTGAAACTCTGATCTCTCTTCTCATACTCATCTTTTGATCTCACGCACAAATGTCTTCAGTGCACAACAAAACCAAGTTAACTGGCCTTGCTGTTCCAATACCTTTGTATGGGACTGTATACCATCTTTGAGGAGCATTATATAACATTTTGAAAGCTGAAGATCATCTCTCCCCTGGACAGAAGTCTAAGTAGGAGTTTATTTTTTGGCCGGAATATTTTTTTTTTCCTGCCTGTAATAGACATTGCCACCTGAACTTTAATAAACCATAAATAAACTTCACCAAAAGGACACGGAAATGTATTATTTACTTTTAAGTCTTCCTGCAAACATCATGCTGCATATGGACCACAGAAAATGTCTGTCTGCCTGAAGGTATCTAAAACCTTGTTAGCTAAGTGTGATCTCCTCACACAGTTGAGAACAGGCGTGTCATAATGAAATGGCCTTAAGGCCAGTCCATTTTGTAGTCCGATACTGGCTTTCAAAATGTCTGTGCCACAGGTTTTGTTATAGGTGACTCAAATGACCCAGGTACATCTTTTCCACCAATAGAGAATAGGTTCTTGATCTGGTTCTGTTCAGGATTCTTTGAACGTCGAAGCTAGCTAGTGAACCGGCACACCATTTCAACCAATGAGGGCATTGTACAATGAGCAACGGAGGTATTGCAACTATTTGTCTGATTTATACTTTTCCATCGCATTCTCCATTGCTGTGTTCTGCCTCCTCTCTAAACTAATGACATGACCGCTGCTGTTTTCAAAACCTTTGGTTCTACCTGGGAACCAATTTTGCAGGTTTTTAACTCCCTTATTTTTAGTTGAAATACTCAGCAAGGTTCAAAATTCAGTGCGCAAAACAAAATAGAACCCCCTCCCCCTGTTAGTGGAAAAGGGGTATTAGAGAACAGAGCGGTCATGGGGTAAGAGTATATGTGAGCTGATTTCTGTAGCTAGTCTGTTACATAAATCAAATCACATTGCAGCTTTCTGTTTAAGTTTTGCTTTGGTCTACTTTTTGCCACTCACACATGGATCACATAAATATACACAGGACAGCATGGTTCACGTGTGCCACATTAGTAATTACCCCTCTGGCTGATCTCCCGCCTAGTGCAGAGAGCCACACTAAACCACGTCAGATTCGTCACCTGGTGGACATTCGACTTCTACTTTCATTTGAAGTAAGCTAAAGATCTGTGGTCAAGCGATGTTTGGATTTCCCTCATGAATTCATCCCCGGGCTTTGTCTTCTTGTTAAGGCCAATAAGCTCCGGACCAAGACTCTGCGTAACACCCTCAACCCGGTATGGAGTGAGACGCTGACCTACTACGGCATCACCGATGAGGATATGGTCCGCAAAACGCTCAGGTACCCGCCCGCTCCGGAAATCTTCTCAAATGTGAACACAGATCCACATCACGCCGTTGTCTTTCCCCATTTGTAACGACAGCATTGTTATCACACTCGGGTATCCACTGTCATAGTTAATTACCCGCCATAGTCTCCGTTCCTCTTTTTCCAATTTTGCGTTCATCATGGACAGATGAGGTTTAAAAAAATTGTGCAAAGGCGTGAAATGATCTTAAAATCTTAAATCTGTTTTAATTGTGTCTTTGTGGTATAAATCTGCCTGCAGATCAGCACAAAGAAGGGATTTGCCTGTTCAACTAGGCAACTAGGTTAATCTCCTTTTAATGCGGAAGATTGTGTGCATAACACATCCATTAAGCAGTAATATGTGCAGGAGGATGCTAATCTGCTGCTCAGCATCAGCGTTTTGGTCATGACGCAAATCCAAGCGTTTTGTTTACGTAATGGTATAACATATCGGTAAAAACTGTAAATACACTTGAATTGTCAATATTTTGCTTTTTTTTTTTTTTTTTTTGGAAGGAGTCTCCAGTGTCAGAGATGTGGGAAAGTCTTCAGAAAATGTCGTTCCCCCCATATTAAGCGTAACTATAAACTGATAAAAAATAAATAAATAAATAAAAAATACAATGTCGCCATCTTTTGTTGCATAAAAAAAAATCCAGTTGTTTCCTGATTGCCCAAGTTAATGAATGCTACATTACCGAGTTAATATCCGAGATATTTTAAGCTCATCGATGCCACGGAGGTTATCCCTCATTACACAGCAACACGGGTTAATGCGCGTCATGCTTTTTTTTTTTTTTTTTCCCTTAATGTGCTGTCAGTTTTCTACGCCACCATTCCAATTTCTAAATGGCATCTCTATTTATATCAGCTCCATTCTGCCGCTCCTTTATTGTGTTGTGTGACAGAGCTTTAATTGACATTCTTCTAGTCTGGCAACCGGACCAACCCAACACATTCATCCGCTTTTAACCTTTTCTCCTATTTAAGATCTTAGCTAAAAATCCAGTTGAAGATAAAGCAGTTGCTGTTTGTGGTAGTGATGTTAAAACCTCTGTTCGAGCGCACTGTGCATAGAAGCACAAGGCTACGATGTGACCAGCTATAAATATATAAAACTCATCTCATGGAGGAAACGTAAGCAGCGTAAGGAGGTAATGATGATTGAGGTCAGAGTGTGCTCAATTAATATCGGTGGCTGTTATTGGAAAAGCAGAAGGCACGGAACGGAAGGCATGGGTATTCAAGTCGAGCGCAATTTCTGTGGATTTCACGGACGTTCCATTTTTACTCTGTAGAAATGAGTGATTTCCTCTGGCAGACGTAAACTATATAGAATCTGAACGATGAATAATGTAGGACTTTCTCCTTTCTCTTTCATTCTTAATAGCACAGTTTGTTCCCTAAGCAGAAGAAGAGAACATATCAGCATACGCTAAGCACTTTCGGACCTGTCTGTCGCCGAATGTCGCATTCACGCAGCCAGCAAGCGTGCAACGCCAATAAATAAATAAATAATCCATGTATTTGTGACTAAATCGCTGCAGGTTAGGAGCAAAAGGGCGAGTGTGCCACATCTCCCACATGTCTGTCTGGACTGCGCCGAAATTAATGAGGCATGGCAAGGGCTCTGCAGAGATCGCTTGTGATAAACAGCGCAACTCTGTACTTTCTCAGGACTGCTAATGACTGCTGGCAAAGTGTTGGCAAAACGTTAACCCCGTCAATCCTGCCGTCCCACCACTTTTAAAGATGCAGCCTTTTTTTCTCCCCGTGAAACATTACAGTGCAGAGAGCTCAGCTTTAATTCAAAATCTGTTGTTGTTGCTGTTGCTGTTGTTGACATACAGAAAGAACATGTAATGGATTTTTTTTTGGTACTTTTTCAGTTTAAATTACAATGTTAAAGGAAAGTCATTTATGAAGTAATGAATATTCATCCTACATAGTGATGCTTTGTAGGTAGAATTTGTTACTTCCTGTTTCAATACTGTGAGCCGCCACGTGACTTGCACATTCTTATTGCCAGAGCGTGTGTGTGTATGTATGTGCAGGTAGTGTGTATTGATCTGGGAGTGCCCACCTGATGATTCACCATTGCTTTTCTTTAGGCCCGTCTCCACTAGTTTCCATGGAAACCCAAAGTAGCCTTCAAAGGTCTTTCTTTTCGGGGGACGAACGCTCGCCCTTCATGCAAATAAGCGCTAAACAATGACAAATCATCAGCCTCCAATCTGTCATTTCTGAAACGTTACCTGTCCTCAGCCCATACGTCAGGGCTGCGCTTTTATTTGAGCACCTTGTCTAGATTTGACGCGCCCTGGTCTGCAACCCCAACCCCTCTGCCTGGACATTCAAGGAATGAAATGACTTTATTATATGTGCCTGTCTCTCTCGTTCTCTCTTTCTAGCTCAGTCCTTTATGAACAAATAAAAAGAGCAGCTCATAAACATCCAAAGACTTGCTGAAGCAGTGAGACCCGTGCACTCAGTTCCCAGGTCTCTGAATAGGAGTCAGGAATGTGGCACACGTACACTCTGCAGTACCCCACTTGAGCATTTTCCTTCCCAATATTGGAACGCTGCAAAAAATACCAGACTTTCAAAATTGTCTTGATTTTCTACCCGTTCCTGAAAAGTCCTACTTTACTGCTAAGACGTGTTGTACGTTACTCAAAACGACTCAAAGGAACTTGTACTTATTATTATTTGATAAAATGATGTCATGATGATGCGGTAACAGGGTAAATACGCATTGACTACACAGCAAATTTGTGTTTGGTCACTATACAAGTGCTGCATGTATGTAGTATTTAATTTAATTTACATTTGTCTGGATATCGTATAACATTTACCATTGACTAATATTGGCTTTGTAGCTGAATATCTAGAGAAAACCAATTACACTGTGGGATGATGTGCACAGTCTAGTATTTACTTTTTGATTTAGCCTGTGAAACAGCTTCAAAATAACACTGATCTTATCAGGGCATCGGTGTAACTGTATAACAGGCCAAAGCACAAAAAAAAAAAACCCCAACATCTGACTCACTATCTACTCCACTTGTATTCCAGACAATAGCCAGAGATCTTACCAAAGACCCTTGTTATGTTGGTTTTATCTTTGACCTGAGAAAGAAACCGAGAGAGAATGAGTAACCCCCATTACAGGCGACGTTATTCATGACGTAAGTGACATAACGGCTGTACGACTCGGTGCTTGTCGTATCTAATATCTGTACAAAAGTACAGAAAACATGTTCACGTAGGAGCAGATACCCATCCCTGACCCCACCCAGGCATATGTCAGATCTGTAGCGAACAGAGCTTTCGTTTCAGGTGCGTAGGAACTGACACTAAGGCTCAGTCGACTTTACTGCAGTTTGGTTATGTCACCGTTATGTTCACCGATTTATCTGAACTGTCAACACCTCCAGGTATTGTAGCACCTCTTATTGATTTCCTCTGTACTACAAGTCGTGTGTGTTTTGTGGATTTATGCTGAGGCTGTGATCTAGCCTGGAGGCTTTCAGGAGAAGTCGTCTTCTCACACGTTGTACCAATTTCCATTCAGCTTTATGTCTTGGCATTATTCACGAACATTGATGTATGTAAATCGAGTCCCGTGTTGCCAAATCACGTTCTCTTTGGCAGAACTGTGCACAAAAAAAAGGACCCATTCAGTGAATCCTGAGTCCTGCGCTTGAGAAAGAGAGCGCTCCCTTTATGCTTCTCCTGACGAGACAGCGGAACATGTTTGGAACGAGTTGTATTGGCAGCAGATGAAACGCGAACAAAGACGCGCTCCGGCCGTCTGTCGGACCGCAAAATGGGTTATTCCACGCCTTCAAGGGTCTCCTTCATTCTGGAACTCATTTGTCCTTATTATTCGTCATCTCCCGCTGTCTTCCCAGGTGGTGTTTTAAGGGTGGGCTTTACCCCTAAGCTCAATCTGACATGCTTCCTAGTTTCTACTTTTGGTAATATGTTCAGACGTGTTTGAACCAGATTCCCTGTTGAATCCTCACTTCCAGTTGGTCAGGAGGTGTTAATTAATTTTCCCTAACAACACCTCTCGCCATGACACCACCACAACCTTGATTACTTTTTTTAAAGAAAAGAAAAAGCAGCGCACCATGCGTCACATTTTATTCCTTACATACAACACCTTTAAAGTTCGAATCATCTTAAACTGTCCCTAGCGTTGGCAAGACCTTTGCAGAAGCTATGTGAGGTGGCGCCGAGCACTTTTGACTCGTAGCACTAACGTTAATTAAGAACAAGGGGAAAAAACAGCTCGGATATCTTCAGGTATTCCCTATTAGACCTCATGCAGATTTATACGCCTACACCCTTTCCTACACATTTCAGCAACGTCTGATTAAGCAGTGCAATTGTTTTCTCTCGTGTAAAATCAGCACGCATAAGCTGTTGACGTCATGAAAGCCGAGACCGTGGACTCCTCCTTACCGATCCGTCAAGCTCCTGAACCACAGGTCCAACAGATAAGATCGAACAGATTCTCAGAACCTTAAAAGAATCCCGTTTTGTTATTTAGGTGAAAACGCTATACGTACATGTTAAAATTAGAAGGAAAGCAGCATGTAGGCTTTTACCCGAGCTAGTTCCGAGCACCTTTTGTGCGACTCTGAGTGAATGAGAGTATGTGGGTGAGTCAGCGAGCAATCATATACAAAATCCCCAACACACCTACACACACACACACACACACATACACGCAGCTGCAATAAAAGAAAAGCCTTGAGGAAAGTACATGTGTACACGCGTTGGTTCCAGCTCACCTACAGATGGATTGAAGTCGAAATATAACATAGTAATAGCTAGTAAAGGTTGACGAAACTCTAAATTGTGTAGTTTCTATAGTAACAACTTAGTTAGGTACTTGTATGGTGGATGTTCTACATAAGCTAAGGCTAATAATAAATGGAATTTAAAAAAAAACAACATTATTTAACAATTTACCATGTTTATTTACAGTGCTGTGTAATAGCAGGTTGTCCACCACGGTTAAGTCATCAGGACAGAAGACTTTCTTACTAACAGGACAAGCTGGGTTTTTTTGGTGGTTTGTTGGGGCCTTTTTGTTGTTATTGTTGTTTTTGTCTGATTAACTTGGAAAATGGCAATGATGGATAATGATCCAATATTTAATGATAATCAAATGTTCAAATTTTACTCTTCTCCTGCCAGGCCATGAAAGTTTCGTCCGATGAAGATTCACTTCAGCGCCCCCCCATCCCAAAAAAGCTAGAGATTTGTAAAACTGCCCACTACTTCACAGGAACACTGGCTAACCATCTGTCAGTTCCAAGGAGTTACATGATACATGAACAGCACTCTGAGTCATAACCCATCAAAATTTTAAAAATGATCCTAGAACCACTAAGAACATCTCTTGCATTTTGGGGATCGTGGTACAACAATTGGAGTGAGATTAAAAGAAATAAGAAAAGAAAAAAAGATTTCTTATTTGTAAGGCTTTTCTGGACCTCACCTTTGTTTCTGCTTGGTGGCTCATTTGCTGTCTGGTTTGGGATTAGACCGCACATAATTAAACAAACTTTGGAGAGTATAGGGATTAATTCACTAAACATGGAGAACAAGGAGTCGGCAGGAAATAAATGATTACGTACTTAAGCGGTTTAAGTGATTCTGTATGGCACATCCACCGTTTATTTTTTCACTTTCGTCCATCCAAATATCCCTGATATTTGGCTCCGCTTGTGAACCATGGCTCGGTTTAGCAGCTCGCATCTCCCCAAAAAAAAAAAATCTGCACAAGCTGCAGACACCATCAAATTCATGATACGTTTGGTTCTCTTCTTGCAATTGTGTCAGAGTCAAATAGTTATTTTCGATGCACTCGAACCGGGTCACTCCACACCAGACCAAGACTCTTTTGGGCTTTTTGTTTTGGCTCACAACCAAGCGTGATTGGCGTGTTCTCACCTGCACAAACAAACCACACTGTGGAAGACATCTCACCAAGGTTCAACTGAAAACACTTTGAGAGGCCTCAGTGCTTGATTTAGAAGTTGGTCCTAATCCAAAACCAAACTCTGCCTAAAAGAAGCAGAAGCAGTGTCTCCGTTCTTCCCGAGCATAAATTTGGTTTCTCTCTAGTGGCGTAATTGGGTGAGAAACTTTCTAATATTGGGTGAGAAACTTGTGTTTTATCATTAGGATCCAAGTGTCATGAGGGAATCGTCAGTGAATAACAGTAGAGTGTTAAAAATGAATTCAATACACGTTATTGCACCATCTGCGCTAATGGTAAATTCAAATGGTTTAGGAGAAAGCCGCAAATAAGATAGTCTACTAGTCAAAGGCGTACTCTGGAAAACTCGTTCCTAGCGTGTTTATGAACAATTTTCGGTCCCTAGCCAAATGTAATTAGTATCTGTGCCAACGAAAAACAGGTGTCTTCCTACACACATGAGTCGGTCCCACATGAAACAGCAAACGACACAGAAATCACATTTTGCAGTGAGCAAGACTGATGCCAGGTTTAAACCCGAAAGATAATGTGGAAGACTTTCCTGGAGCAAGTCTCTATAATTAATATGAGTTTAGCAGGCATGTGGTGGATCTCACTTAAGAAAAAGCGTTTCTTCTTTGCCAGGATGCTCTCTGGCTTCTATAAAAGTAAAATCCCATGCATTAAGGAGAAAAAGTAATAGAGATATTTTGTTTGCTTGTTTGCTGTAAGAATTGGATTCACAGACATGCATCGCTCCTCCATGCATTATCAAAATTAATAGCATATTCTTGCAATGGTTAAGGGGGAAAGATGATGGATTTTCACATGTGGAAATGTCAGAATAAATCCATTGGACTAATGGCATGAGCAGTGTTTATAAAGATCACTGCTGTTCTTCTCCTGCGTCATCTCTTTTCAGGGGTAATCATGCAATGAAACGAACACGTAGATAGATAGCGAACAAAAAAACAATCCCATGACAACACCATTAATTAACAGGGCTTTAATGAGGGAAACAATATTCATCACCAGTGTTCAGCCAACAGAAATTTCTAAGGCAATTAACAGAAACTTGAGGATACAGCCATTGTGCCACTGATAAACCCTTGTTCCTGACATGATGCCCTGTTAAACTTCACCTAGTTACATTATTTACATCCAATATCCTGAACTCTGCCTCTTTTGTACCAGGAGCTCTGTTCAGATTTATGATTGGGTTTATTCTTGTCCCTGTGGTTACCCTTGTCACAGGATTTCCGTGTGTGATGAGGACAAATTCCGGCACAATGAATTTATTGGCGAGACTCGGATCCCCCTGAAAAAGCTCAAGCCCAACCAGACCAAGAACTTCTACAACTGCCTGGAGAAACAGCTGCCTGTGAGTAATCCCTAATTAACCAGACCATATACAGGTGAAAATATCGAAAAGCCTTCATTTCCAGGAATCATACCATACGAGACAAATTTTCTTTGGATGCCTAGACAATTAGGGGTTTACGAAGATGCTTGAAGCTGCAGATTTTTGCTCGTCAAATTGCATTATCGGTCTAAACTGGTGGTATCAAACCTTATCCAAAAGGGCCGGTGTGGTGCAGGATTTAATTCCAACCAAGCAGAAACCACACTTGAATCTACTGAAAGCCAAGATCAACTGATTAAACAGGTGGAAGCACTGCTTGATTTGAATGAAAACCTGCATCACTCTGTCCCTTTCCGGATAAGGTTTGACACCCCTGGTCTGATCTAATAATAAATCATTTAGTGATTCAGCTACCTGATGATGATGATGATGATGATCAAGCATAATATATCTGAGATGAAGTGTGATAAGCTATTAATGATGTTAGACTTACTAAATCCTAGTTGGGGATTTGTTAGAGCATTGAATTTGAGTTGCATTTGAGTCGCACACATTGATTCACAGCTCAACTAAGACTCACCAGAATGATTTGCAGTTTGACATGGACCTGGACTCGCAACTTGATTTGGACTCTCACTTGACTAATTTGTGATTTGACTTGGACTCACACTTGACTAATTTGTGATTTGACTTGGACTCACACTTGACTGACCAGCAGTTCGACTTGAACTCGCACTTGCCTCACAAATTGATTTGGACTCGCACTTGACTGACTTCAAATTGGACTTGCACTTGACTGACTTGTGTTTCGAATAGGACTCACTTTCCTTTTGAACTCACTTGAAATTTGCACCTGACTGACTTGAGATTTGACTTGGCCTTGTACTTGACAGTCACTAAACAACCTTGTTCTGTTGTCTGTCTCCTAAAACCAGTTGTAAATTAGCACCATGTGTGTTGCCTGGAGCTTTTTTTTTTTTCCAGGAGTTGTTAGTATTGGCAAAATTTCTTAAGAATTGGGATACCTTTGGACTCTTGCTTTTTTTTTTTCCTTCTCATAAATGGCAGTGTGTAACTAGAATGCATTTCCGCAAAGAAAATGCGAAGTGTGCTTGCTCAAAGGCGCCGTGTGCCAATGAGACAGACTGTAAGTAAGAGAAACCTCAAATGTGTAAACCTGCCAAGCCTTTATAATTGTCTGTGTTCAGTTCCCGGTTTTGACCCTTATGGCCAGTCACTCGGTAAGACAGGTCGTGTCGCATTCGCCTTTCTAGTGAACAAGCAATTCCTCTCTCCCTACGTAGTGCGTATGTTCACTTCCTGGTTTTGACCCTTTTGGCCAGTCACTCGGAAAGACAGGGCACGTCTCAAACGCCTTTCTAGTGAACGAGCGGTCTCCTCACACCCTAGGTAGTGTGCATGTAGGGAGCACGGAGAGATTTGGGACGTTGCTGTTTTAAAAAACAACGAGGAGCGTATCCCGGCTCTGAAACTGAACGTACATACAGAGTAAAGTGACTTTATGAATATGAGGACCAACATTCACAATTCGGAGATCTGTTAAGCCCGCAGCTCGCTTACCTGAACCGTAATGTCATCCTGAAAGC
>JAQMCW010000017.1:10533057-10544051 GCA_030068335.1 Chrysichthys cranchii | reverse complement strand
GAAGGCCTTGCAACGTCACCGTATTCAGACCCGTTGATTGGATAGGATGGGGAAATAGCTGAAGCTAGCTAGCCTGTGACAAGCAGGAGGAGGGTTTGTCTGTCACTTTCAGGACACTAACTAAGAGCGGTACCCATGGCCCATGAAACTTAGTCCACTAAGTAACCCAAGTATAGGATAGAACGAGGGTTCATGGAGGTTCTAAGAATCTTGGCATGCTTACAAGTCTTGCATACTGTCTGTGGTTGGCAGTGTTGGTGCCCCATCACAGACTTGTGTGCTGTATCACTATGCTTGTCCACCTGCTATTTGTGCAACACAGAGTGAAGCCTCCACACATCATCTGAAGATTTGTTTCTCCACAACTGTGTGGCAAATTTTGGTTGCCATAGAGTTGCTATGTGAATGTCATCTTTGCAAGAAGTATACATTGTTGTGTCACAGCTCCAAGGTCCCCAGTTTGATCCTGGATTCAGACTCCTACCTGCATGTTCTCCCTCTGGGAATAGTGTTGGTTCCCTTTGGGTTTTTTGGTTTGCTCCTGATTCTATGCTCCGCCCACCCAGTGTGAAAGTGCTTATACATGGTGCCTGTGATGCACTGTGGTCCCATCCATGACCCTGACCAGGATAACCTGGTTACCAAGGATGAATGAACATCTATGTTGGCTGCTAGGAGGTGCAGGCATTTGTACACCAAAAATCAATGTCGATATTTAAAGGAGAGCAAGGTCAGTCCAAAATAACAGATGTGGTGACCGTGTTTGAAACATTCAAAAGCTGTTGGGTTGAGAAAAGGTACAGTTAATACAGTGCACAGAATATGGGATTCAAAGGAATAAGATTTGGAACCAGTAACCTAACCTCTTGTTTCTCAATCTTAACGATCCTCTTTGGACTTCCTAAAGCATATCTCTCTTGCATTTGGTTCTGTGTCCAGGTCAGAGAGAGGGATCTCCCCATGGTCATGCACACGCTGTCCTCAGAGTTCACCCTCCTCAGGGTGGTCAACGGAGAGACGGTAGCCGCAAACTGCTCCGGAGTCACCAATGGTTTTGTCAAGCCTAAACTTGGTAAGAAGTTCTTGACATCCACAGGGGCGTCAGCTGACATTAGATTTCATTTGTGGTGCCAACAGCCCCCGCTTGGCTCTCAGATAACTCCTGCATGCCTGGATAGCATTTTCCATCCGTCTTTGTCTTTTTCACTCTGTCTCCCTCTCTCTCTCTCGCTCTCTCTCAGTTCCACGGCCTATAATTCACCCTCTCTCTAGCCCCAGTAACATGTTCTGCGTGACGAGTCTGGACCCAGACACACTGCCCTCTGTTGCCACCCTGCTCATGGACGTCATGTTCTACTCAGGAGGGTAAGAGCCTCGCATTCTCTCACATACGTCCAACCCCGAGAGCCATCTGCTAGCCTGATAGGAGGGCAGCACTGATAGACGAGTGGCGCAATGAAGGAGTGCTTTATAGTAAAACACCTCACCGTACCCTTTAGAGAATATACATGCAAGAACTTTGGTGGTCAATTTTTAAAAAAGATCAATCCACTGAATTACTTTGCTGAACTAGATGGTCTGGCATTCGCACTTAGCTCGCTTGCTCTTAGTGCAGCATGTAAGTAAATGGCTATACAGTGATCCCTCACCATATTGCGCCTCAAGTTTTGCGCCTTCACTGTATTGCGGGTTTTTATTTAAATTGATCTAATTATATATTGTGGCTTTTCCGCTGGTTCGTGGGCTTTTTCTGGTAGAGTACATGCTTCTTAAATTGGCTACCCAATCAGAGTGCGTGGCTAATTAGAGTATCCTGGGTGCTGATTAATGAAGTGAAGCGCATTATTCCAGTTTGTGTTAGCCAGCATCTCACGTCTCGCTTATTCAGCATCAACGTTGCTGAGCTTTTTGTGGGTAGTAAAGATCTCCGTTATGTCCCAAAAGCTATCTGCACCTTGTACTTCTTCTGGGGCCAGGTCCAAGCGCTGATGGAAGATGCTAACAATCGCTGAAAAGGTAAAACTTTTGGACATGTTAAAGGAAAGGACCAGCTGTGCTGCTGTAGGACGCCATTACGAAATTGAGTCCACGAGTCGCTACATAAAGAAGGCTGAAAAGAAGATAAGAGCTACGGCCGCAGTGTCTTATAACCAGGGCACCAAACGGGTCGTAAGCGGGTGGAATAAGGCTGTGGTCCGGATGGAATCTGCTTTAGAACACTGTATTGAGGACTGCTGGAAGAAGAACATCCCTGTGGACACCCATGTAATCCGAGAGAAGGCCAAGCAGCTTCATGAAATGTTTGCGGATGGTGGGGATGAAATGGAGGACAACCCTCAACCTGGAACTTCTGCGGATTCCCCCAGCAAGAAAAGTGACTTTGCCGCCAGCAAGGGCTGGTTTGAAAAATTCAAGAGGCGATTCAACTTGGCCAGCCTGAGTCTCCATGGAGAGGCTGGCTCCACGGACAAAGCCGCAGCAGAAACTTATGTCGGCAACACCTTCAAGAGCATCATAAAAGAAGGCGGATATCGGCTGGAGCAGATGTTCAACGTGGACGAGACAGCCCTGTTCTGGAAGCAGATGCTGTCTCGTACTTTTATCACGAAGGAGGAGGCAAGCGCCCCGGGCTTTAAGGCTCATAAAGACCACGTCATGGTCGTCATGTGTGGCAATGCTGTGGGATTTTTGCTTAAGCCTGAGCTCATTTACAAGTCCAAAAACCCCCAGGCCCTGAAAAACAAGTATAAGAACCTGCTGCCTGTCTACTGGATGCACAACCCGAAGGCCTGGATTACAAAACTCCTGACGGTTGACTGGTTTCACCAATGTTTCATCCCGGAGGTAGAGATCTATCTGGCAGAAAGAGGCCTTGAGTTCAAAGTCCTTTTACTGCTGGACAATGCCGGAGGTCATCCCGTGGATCTTTCCTTCCAAGGGATGAAAGTAGAGTTCTTGCCGGCAAATACGACACCACTGATTCAGCCAGTGGATCAAGGGGTTATCTGGGCCTTTAAGGCATTGTACACTAAGAACGCCCTGCAACACAGGGTTGATGCCATAGAAACGGACGAAGACTTTTCCCTGAAGGTCTACTGGAAGTATTACACCATCGCATTGTGCCTGGTGACTGTACAGAGAGCACTGAAGGACATGAAGGAGATTGTCACTGCCTGCTGGAAGAAATTGTAGCCAGAAGTAGTCAATGAATACAAGAGCTTTTCTGAAGAAGAAATTCATCACTCTGTGGTTGATAAGGCAGTTAGGCTCGAGGAGGATCGAGCACACGAAGAAGAAGATGAAGGAGACCTAACTCTCAAGTGCCTCGCCACCATTTTCGGTTAGCTAAAGAGCTTCAGTCATTGGTTGAAGAATGGGGCCCACAAATGATTCGCTCTTTGCAGTTCAGAAATGCTCTTGATGGTGCTAACTCAAATGAAAAAACCGTGCCAGCAACTGCCTATCACGATGTTCTTTACCAGGAAATTTTTTTTTTAAGCTGTTTTGTGTATTATTTTTGTAAATAAAACTCCTCAGTGATATACAATATTTGTTGTTCATATACTGTGTCAACTGTGTTTACTGTACATACAGTACATAATTTCAATGAATCTTACGCAGTATCTAAGAGAATATAAAAGGTTTATGCTGTATAACTGTGCAGGTAATGGTTATAAGAGGGTGGGAGGGTTTATAAAGGCTTAAAATATATTTAAAGAAATAACCATATTATTACATGGTCGCTACTTTGCTTATTTTCACTTTTCGTGGCAGGTTCTGGAACCTAACTCCCGCGATAAGTGAGGGATCACTGTACTTCCAATCTGATTCATCCGATAGAGACTGAAAGATTACATTCTGCCCTTTGACCTCATTCTCACAGTGTCATTTCAAGTCCAGGATGTTTGATTACACAGCCAGCACAACAAAACCGTCGCTGCCAAATTAATTACAGACTGCGCTGTGTAAGCCCTTGTCAGTTCTGTTGACTGACATGCAAGCACTCAGCTTCAGAGACAGCTCGTACTTACATGACTGCACTTATTCGAGAGAAGAGCACTCAGCAGACTTGCTCTTCTGGTACATTTCTCGTTTTAGCACTTTGCTGAACTCTTCACCTCGCTGCACTGCAGTAAGAAAAGCAGGCTGTGCTTTAGACTGGATGTAAGTTTATGTTGCATAATATTGAGATTCCCTGCGGTGCTTTTGTTCATGACAGAGGGAAGGAGGCAGGAGCACAGAATGAGGATTCAGGACACATCCGCTTCTTCTCCTTCTCCCTGATCGAGGGCTACATCTCCCTGGTTATGGACGAGCAGACTACTCGAAGGTTAGGCCCGTTTCTCACCTCCATTATTCATAGTGTGTGTGTGTGTGTGTGTTGGCACTAGAGAAAGGTTCGATTGATTACACCGGAATGTGGAAACTTGCATCCGATTAGAAAACGTTTTTGACCGAATCATGATTCGTGGTGTGATGAATGAGTATGAAAGTTGATAAATAAGTGGTTTCATGTTTTTTGCCATGTCTGGTGCTGATATCCAGTCTATTTCACTAGGTTCCCCAACAATGTCCTGTTTACCAGCGCTTCAGGAGAGCTTTGGAAAATGGTTCGCATCGGAGGACAGCCTTTAGGATTTGGTGAGTTTTAAAACGCGACTGCAGACCTCTCCACAACCCGACTAAAGCCCCAGTTACTCTGACCTGCTGTAAAACCCTGACTAAATAAAATAATAAAGAAGCTTTTTGAATAATGAATGCAAATTGAATAATTCATTTTTGTCTCGTCATCAGACGAATGTGGGATTGTGGCCCAAATATCCGAACCTTTAGCGACAGCTGACATTCCAGCCTACTATATCAGCACCTTCAAGTTTGATCATGCTCTGGTAAGTGTTTTTGCAGATAGCACTTTTTTGTTGTTGTTTGAGTTCGTTACACTGCCCTGTGACTCAGCATGAACAGCAGTTTGAAAAGCTGGCTGCCGTTAGCCATGTTAGCCTTCACACCCTCCACAGTTGGTATGCATCATCTGGATGGGAATAAGCAAATGACTGGATTGAAAAAAAAACTGGGGTAAAAGTCAGCCATCTTGATTTCCCGCAGGTTCCGGAGGAGAACATCCAGAGTGTGATCGGAGCCTTGAGGACCAATGAGAGCACAGGACCGTGAGATCGGACACGAGCCTCTACGAGTCCCTGCTAGATTATCATTTGCAAAAGTGCCAAGTGCTTTTTGAGTCGGGGGTGAGGTGTGGTGGGGGAAGGAACTGGGGGTGAGAATGAAAGGTGTGTGTGTGTGTGTGTGTGTGTGTGTGTGAGTGAGAGAGAGAGAGACAGATAAAGTAAGGGAGGGCTAGCTGGGTTGCTTTAGTTGCACTCTCCCACTTTTCATTAGACTGATTGTGCCAATACCTGTCCCTCAGCCTCCTGCCCCAGAGTGCACCCTTTTCTACAGGGACTCTCAGCTAGTGTGACTGCAGTGTTAGATTTTTCTTCCTTATTCCCCTCTGCCACCCCTCCCTTTACTTTCGCCAGACCCCATTTCACCATGACAACAAGGCCTCCTGAGATGAGGGCTGTGGGTTTTTCCCCCCTCCCAGTGAAGACGATTCCTGATTCATTGCGAATAACCACAATGTATTAGTAACCAGTTCTCTTTAATAGAAGGCCAAGAATGTATGCCGCAAAGGTTTCTGTGTAAAGTCAGTTTCGTTACTCATCCCTCTTCTACTGTGCCAAGTCACTTTAGCCCTAAACTGACTCCTTGAGTGTTTGAGTGTGTGGTGTGGGATTTTTTGTGCGCGCGCGCATATGTGAAATTTGAAAGGCGATTGTTGTTAAAAAGTGTTACGGTTTGATCAATTTCGATTTATGTTCCCCCCCCCCCCCCCCACCTAAAGCCTGTGTTCTCATCTTCAATGCCAAGTCACTGAGTTATGAATAAGTTGGTTTTTTCCCCCTTCTTTTATCCAAACTACAATCAATGGGTTTCTGTGCTCCAGCTCTGAGTCGGCGTCAGTCCGGGGCAGAGATTTATCAGATCGGAATCGAACACATTGCGGTTGACCCAGCTCTTGTTCTTTGCTGAATAGAGAGGAGGGGGGAGGGGGGAAGTAGTCACTATCTCTCTTCTTCATTTTTAATTGCAACCGAAAAACTAGAGAACGGATTGTGCAATTTACTGTACACTTTTTTCTTTTTTTTTTTTAACCTTTTCTTCCCCCTTTTCCTGTGTGAAGCTGTCTTGTGTTTTACAACTGAAATGAAAGAACTGGCACGCAATACGGTCGGTTCTTTACCAAGTTTTTACCATTCAGCATTTGTTTTTCCCTCAAAACACAAGACGTGAATCACAGTCCTTCGTTGAATGTTAGTTGGGGGTCTAAGTGTTTTAAGGACACTGACGTTAGTTTGGGCCTTCAACACTCTCACCCCAGGCTGCACTTTATTTAAGGTCTTTCCTAAAGATCTTACTATTCTTACTGATGTGAAAAAAAAGTGGGGAAGAATAATTGCTCCTTGGAAGGAAATTTTTTTTTTTTTTTTTTTTAAAGGGTCACATTTGTTGGACTTGCCGCACGAATGGATGTCGTCGTCCCCTCCCCCCCGCCCGGCTTTTTCTCTTTTGTTTTTCCCTTGTTAGATCTGATTAGCAGAAACCATGTATTTATCAGTGTTAAAAATAAAAGGGTGACCTATTTCTTCTCTGACCATTAAAGACAGGAAAATGTTATTCTTCAAGCTTGGAGTGGTTCTGTGATTAATTGCTCTGGCCTGCTTTTTTGCGTTCCCCTGCTCGAGCTCGTATTTTTCATTCCCACGGAGTTCATAGTTGCCATAGAAATGGAGGAGTGCCAACCAACTGCGAGATTTCCATGTCACGCTGGTTTGTTTCTGCTTAATTCGCTACCACCAGTGATCTATCAAAAAGATAGCATGGCGATCGCATGATCCAGTGCACATGGCCGTCCTGATGAGCTTAAAACTTGTTCAATGAAGGCGCCTTTTATGCCTCTTGTATAAGGGAAATCATAGAAGACCTTTCTATGACACGCTTTGTTTTCAATCTGAATTATGTTCACTTGTGTTTGCGTTAGGAAACGGGGCGGAGCTCAGCACGGTTTGACGTTGTCCTGCATTGAGATCAGAGCCGGACTGTTTATTTAGCATACGCGCTTGCATCCGCTCTCTGCTCTGTCCGCAGTGTTCTAGATATGGCCCAGTTTTTCCTCCGTGAGCACAAACAGCCAGCAGACGCACTTCCCTTTGTGCTGACCAACAATTAGGAACATTTTGGGAAACTGAAAATAAAGTCCTCCATAATACTCCTCCATTCTAATCTCTAAGGAACAGGAATGAATAAGTACATTTTCATGACACTAGGTCATCTAAAGAGTTTTTTTTCTTTTCTAAAATACACTTGAACAGTTATTAATCCAATGTGGTTTACAAAGGAAACTCATTTATCATAACACTTAGCAGGAAACGGGGCTTTCCAGGGATCTATGACATGGTGTGCTTGAAGCGAGCTAACAAAATGTAGACCTTTTTCTTTCACGCTCCTTAGAACACGTGATTTTAGGGAGCTTTCCAGATAGCAGAGTAGAAAGTGCTGCCTTGTTCTGATTGGTTGAATGTTGTTGGTCTATTATTCATTGTTACAATTATTGTATGTTTATTTTCTCAATCCTCTTCCCCCTGGAGCAAAATACAGCCTGGAGCTTTTTCTCCGCTATTTTATTGGCAGCTCTGCAAAACACGAGGAAAAGCGTTACTTAAAAATCGCTGACCGCACCTTTAATAACAGCTTTGCTTGGACGCATGGTTGGCTTCTCCTCTGCTTCTCGATTGTTTAACAACGTTAAGACAAGTTTATTACCGAACAGATCTGACTCATTGTACAGTGAAGCCAAGTGAAACAGATGTTGTGCAGGAGCCTTGCATCGTTCACATCACATTTGTGAATCTGTACATGCTCGTCCTTTTGTGTAAAAAAAAAAACAACTTTATTGCTCCAAAATACAAAAAAAGATGCATATCCCAGTTTGTTTTGTGGATGATGGAGCAGCTCAGGGCCTGCAATGAAATTTCTGAACGTGCATGAATTTCCAGGTCACAGTTTTTCATATCCATGAGGTGTTGTGTTTCCTACTCCCATCAAATCCACTCTTGTTCTTGCTTGAGGAGTCCTCGGGAAAAGATTTAAGGCTACAACACCTTGTCCTCAACATGGAGCTTGGTTGTGTCAAAAAGCTTAACAGCTTGAGCTCATATGACAGACTTGACCAGCGCCACCATGTGATCCACACCACATGCAACGTCCACCACATGACCTGGTACAGTCACCTGCAAAAACCATGCACCTTGAGCAACAATTATATACACGCAACACCATTCCTTAAGCGGTAACAAATCTTTCTCCACTAGCACATATGTAGTGTATTAAGTTCGAAGTGTGACAAGAGTGAGAAGAAGTTTGCAATGTACGAACCCGCCATGGAAAATACTGGTCATCTTGTTTCCCGATGCCAAGACATCCTCGCACGTTCTTACCCCAGACGAACAGTTCCCCACGATCTGGAAAAAAAAGAAATCGGCAAGATGAATCGAAAGAGCGAGGTCGTGTTTGAGTTAAAACAGCTGACACTGAGAGGTTGTCACGTACCATCAGTATCAAAATAAAGACCACAAATACATTTCACAGCAACATGAGTTTTAATGTCCTCTTTTTTTTCTTGCACTTGTTCTATGTTAGTGTTTCTATAGTAACTACTACTTCTTTTCTCAAAAACCAAATGAGATACAAACTTTTCAACTCAACGGTCTCTATAGCTGTCGCACTAGCACAAAGCCTCACCTGTGATAGCTGCAAAGTGGCTGAGCCCGCAGCGGATGTGAGACACTTTTAGCGACGGGTTGAACTCTGACTTCCCGAAAAGCGTCGCCGGAACCTTCTCCGGGATCTCCGACTCAGCCAGATTAGGCCCTTTTCCCAGGATTCCATAGCCCCACACGAACACTTCTCCATCCTCTGCAAACAAACATCTCCTGTTACATCACTCAGCTTGATCATGTATGTGCAACAGGCAAAACTTGATTTCAGGACAACTAGTTACAGAGAGGGTCATCATCATAACTTTTCATTTTAACTGCAACTAGAAACCAGAAACAGGACAAAACTCCGAGCTATATCTATGACATGTATATAAACATTACACAAGTCACTTTGTGTCATACAGTCACGGCGTATCCTTCGAACATCAGGGTTTTTTTTTTGGCAATTCCACGAGCAGCTGATTGGCTTAACAAGGTGCAGCGAAACAAATCCATCACTTCCACGCACACACACGGTGCTCACCGTTGAGCACAGCGACCTGAGTTCCGCCACACGCCGCCTGCGTCACCTTACCCACTCCTTTCAGAGGAAGCAGTCGGGGAGAGCTGATCTGCAAAACATATGGGAGGAGTGACAAATGGATGCAGCGTGAGTTCATGTTAACGAGCTAAACGAAACACCGCGAGAAAACTTCAGGGATGCTCTATAACAAAGCTATAAAACAGATTTCAAGGAAAAACCTGTATTTGTTGATGTGGTGAAATTTTCTTCAAGGACACGGTGTTATGTGCAAAACAGTGTTGTTTATTTATTTATTTATACAACCGCACACCCGGTCATGTTTTATTTGTAAGACATGCTTCACAACCTGCCTCTGATAGGAACACGGGTGGAGTTCATTTCTAACTTGGAGGTGTCCATAATTCTCTTATTACTTCAGGTCTACTAAAGCCTGCTTGTTTTCTTAGATTGTACCTGTGTGTTCTCCGTAACCGAGGCGAGTTGCAGGTACTCGGAGTTGCCCCAGCCAAAGACCTGCCCCTCCATGGACACAGCCAGGCTGCAATCTCCATACGTGCTCACTTGCTGAACTTTGACCCCTTCCAGGTCGCCACCAACTCGCACAGGCAGCGCAGCCTTGTTGTGATGGCCCACACCTGAGCAGATACAGAACAGCCGAGTTAGTCCTGGTCATTTCTCATTGCTAATAACTCGCTTCAAGCGGGGAAGTTGGTGAACTGCTAAACTGTTTAAAGCCTGTGAGAAAAGGAACAAAAAGCGAAAGAAGAAGAAGGAAGAGGAGATGAGTGGCACCGACCTGTCTGTCCATCCGCCCCCCAGCCACAGGCGTACACAGAGCCCGATTCAGTCAGGAATAAACTGTGGTCCTGCCCACACACCACCTAGAGGATATGAGAGATTACTTAACAAAAAAAAAAAAATTATCTAAATATATGAGCAGAAACATTCTTATATTTAGTACATAACACAGTTGCATCCAAAAACGTTGGCGCCCTCAACCGAAAACCCAACCTTTGCAGTAAACTATTTAAAGCTCAGACACTTTGTAAAACAGGACGGGGGGCATGTGCAAAAAGTTTGGAGACCTAAGTCTCAGACTGAATGAACACACTAGGCCTCGACTGACGCTTGTTACGCAGGTCAAGAATTGGCGTTAGATATATAACGATGCCAGAGCACAATACATTTCCTGGCCCATCAAACCTAACCATCGGTACCATTTAACCGTAAAAGGATATCAATGTACTTCCTGCTCCCAATTTCCACTATTAAAAATGGTAGTTAAGAGGAAGAGTGCAACTCAAGGCAAGATCTGGGAGACCAAGTAAACTCTACTGCCTGAATACTGGCCTGAAGGCGAGACAAAACCCAAATATGTGCCACTAAAGACCGGCAGAAAGGTTTAACTCACTTGTATGAACATGATCTGCATGGAGGAATCATCAGAAGGAAACCTTACGTGCAACCTCACAACAAAGTAAATGTAGCCAAAGAGATCCATGTGCACCTACAGAGTCCACAGCACTCCCTTATAATAACACCACTGGCTTGTCTGGATATACAGTTGTGGTCAAAAGTTTACATACACTTGTAAAGAACATAATATCATGGCTCTCTTGAGTTTCCCGTTACTT
>JAQMCW010000017.1:10483414-10499639 GCA_030068335.1 Chrysichthys cranchii | reverse complement strand
AAAAAAAAACAATCTAATTTGTTTAAGTTAAATGGAAAATTAGTTTACAGTTCAAACCATTTGATAAACATAACCATTTCATTTATTCGTTTATTCTACATTTTATTGTTTCCATGACGACAGGTGAGGCTCTGCCTCCCCTGCCTCTCCTGACCGCACGCCACTGCACCGCACCATGTTCGACTTGCCGAATGTAAGTGCACCCTCACCTCTCTGAGCCTGAGCCACAGTGCCCTGAGCTCTTAAGCCTGAAGTGAACACACATCTCTGCGGCCTGCCAAGTAGACAACACGCTCTCCTTAACGCCATGCTCAGGTGCTCTCTGTAAAGACAGGACAAAACAAAACAAAGCATGTAAGAGTGAGTACAGTTTCAAATCAACTTATAACCTTGGAGTAACTTCTCCTGAGATATTATACCCCTGCTGACTCAGTGTCCCTCAGACAGGGGGACCAGTGTGGGGTAAGTAAACATAGGGTTGAGGAATGAGCAAATCCCTCTTACACAACTTCAGTGAGGACACAGTGAGCAGGCTGATCAGGGCTCTCTGACTGAGACAGTTCAGGGCTACAGAGAGAATCACAGGCGCTTTCTGGTCACAATGGGGCAACTTTAGAGCAGCTGATCGGACACTGGAGCTGATTTCGCATCAGTCGGGCCAGCTTGTTAGCTTTAAGTGTAGCAAATTCTGCGACTTATGTACATACGGGCACAAACAGGGGATATGTTGTAAAAATAAACCAGAATTTGTTCGAAAATAGTAGTAATAAATAAGAACAAGAAGAAGAAGGAGAAGAAGAAGAGCCCATTCTGCCTCCTAGTGTCCAAGATAACGAGCTTTAGCAAAGCGGCTAGCTGATGCCGTAAAGCGGACTCAGGTGTCGTTTATGAGAGTGCGCGCGCACACACAGGTTCAGGTGATGTACACATACAGGACAATGCAGCGGTAAAAATGTTCAGTAGGTAAACTAACCTGTAGCTGGCTGGAAGAAAAGCACAGCGCTCCAAACCTTCTCCTGAAACGGCTTCGGACGTCCGGACGTCACCCGAGGTCAGTTGCGTCACTTGGGTCAAAGTGGGTCAGCGGCGCGCCGAGTCAGCCATCTTGAAAGGGTAAAGCTTTCGGAAAGTTAGGTTGAAAACTAGCACAATACGACACGGTGAGTTACAGACTGTGAGTTTGACCAAACAGAAATAACATTTGATCACGTCCCACACGTTGCCTGTAACAATACGTTTCAGGGGATATATCTACTTTGTATTTACTGCTACTGACATTTTTACTCATTTACGGATGTTTACTGTATTACTTAGATTTTCTTCATTTTTACTGATATTTACTTCATATTTGCTTATATTTACTTCATTTGTACTTATATTTGCTGATGTTTACTTTGTTTTTAATTATAGTTACTTCATATTTACAGACGTTTCCCAAGTTGAGGTTCGCCACATTCAATATGGCGGATATGAGGCTCCACGGGCGAGCGTAGGGACGTCACTCTGGTCAAAGTTCACGTGCCTCTACCCGGGAAAACACAAAGTACCGAATTAAACCCGAGTGCACATCGGTAAGTAGCGCGTGCTTTATTTTTCCGGTCTCGGTTTTTAGCGTTGTTAATTCAGGTACATAGCCTGAGGAACACGGAAAATAATTTTCCTGTTAAAAGGTTAGTTTACTGTATCCTCTGGATGGAGTCATGGGGAAAAGATGGGCGCGTGCGATTTTTTTTGGAAGCTTCTGGCTTTTTTCTGCTGATACACTTCATGTAAAAACAAATAAAAAAAAATAAATCCCAAAAGCTCCAACTGTGTTAGTTTTCAGTAGGCTATAGTGACTTTCATGTATGTGTTTCTTTACTTTTGTTATGGTTATATCTTGAGTTTCACTGCAGTTCCGGTGAATCATCTGAATCACTGAATCGTCTGACTCACTGAATCACTAGGTGTAAAGTGGCCACTTAAGCCACATTCTACCTATTTTAATGCAGAAAGGTCTGAAACTTTATCAGACAATGGCAGGGACACTGAGCTGAAACTACAGTGCTATTTAAGATGAAAAAACCCTCAGCCAGTCCACATTATTGTGTTGTCCATCTTTCACGCAGCATCATGGATTTCAGGATTACAGAGAGAATACTGCTGGAGAAAGGCTCACCTAAAACCAACAAGCTGGCGAAAATTACCAGGATGAAGTAAGTGAAGTGTACTTAGTGTTGTGATGTTCATTGGTAATATAACTGTGAGCTGTGTGTACTTCTGGATGTAGTACAAATCACAGTGTGTTGTTGATTCAGCATTGAGTACACTGCTTTTAGAAAAAGTGTCTATCACAACATTAAAAAAAATTTTTTGGAAAGTGTTTTTATTTGAATGAGACATGCTGTTTTGTTTCCGTGTTTTCAACCTGCGTCATTTTCACAAAGCTTAAAATAATGCTTAAGGTAGTCCTAAGTGTAGAAGTGATCCTTTATGACACTATCATTGTTCAACGTTCTTCTTTCCAGTCTCTCTCGTATGGGGTTAAAGAATCAGGATCTCTCCGTGGCCTTGTTGAATAAGCTGTCTGCACTGGAGGAGTTGGATCTTTCCGGGAACATGCTCCAGAAGCTCCCTGCAGGTCTCTCCCTTCCCCGGCTGCGGCTTCTGAACTTCTCCAATAACGACTTGGAGGACGTGACCTCGCTGGAGGCTCTGACTGGCCTGGAGGAGTTGTGGCTGGATGAAAATGTTTATCTCACGGTAAAATTCGTCTCAGTGACTTTGAAGTGTAAAGGATACCTAGCTGCTGTTGTGGTGGTGGTGGTGTTTTTTTTTTTTTTAATTCTGAGTTTCTTTTTGGTTCTGTAGGTCAGCGATGAGCACAAATTGATGTTCCTTTTGCCCAAATTGAAGATACTGAATGGGAAGGAAATCAGTGCAACAGCCAAGCACATCCGCTACGTGAACAGTGAGATCCTTAGGAAGCGGGTGAGTTTGATAGTTTTGGTGAGTTTTGTGTGATTAGAAAATTCACTTTGTTCTGCCTTATTAAAGATGTCTTTTTCTGTTCCAGGTGATTGGAGTGTGGGAGAAGAACTTCAGTCTCCCTGATCCACCAACTTCACAAAGCTTAAATGAGCTCGAGGGGAAATTTGTTACAGCGGCATGCTTTCAGGTCAAATATGGCCCCAGCTCTTTAAACGACTACACCAAATGGAGGGTCTGTGTTTTTTGAAATAATACTTTTTTTTATGCTTGGCATGCATACGTCGTCCTCCCTCAGTTAAATTTCTATTCTGTGCTCCAGGTTGAAACGATTGCAAGAGAATATCTCAAATCAATGACTGATCCAGAAACAGAAGTGGAAGACATTACAGCAGAGACTCCTGTAAAAGAGAATGCGGTAGGCAGGTTTCAATTCAGTTCATCTACTGGAAGGAAACATATCATGATCTAGTGTCGAGTTAACATCTTTTATGAAACAATGCATGCTTTCAGTCTCCTTTCAAGAGGAAGATTTGTGACCCCGAAGCAAACTGCGACCCCGAAAACCCCCGAAAGAGAAGGACGTTAAACCAAGCGTCCACGCCAGAGGCCAGCCCGCGCAAGTCAAGCCGGTTAGCCAGCACCGCTTCAGTCGAGGCGAGTCTGAGAAAATCCTCACGGCTGCAAGGAACCCCTCAGAAACCTGATCCAAGTGTAACAAGCCCAAGGTGTGTGAAAACAAGCACTCCTGAGGTGAGTCCCAGGAAATCCAGCCGGCTACAAAACACGCCAAAAAAAGCAGCAGCTGCACAGTTCGCTGTGACACCTACTGCGAAGGGAGCAAAGAAAAATCTCAAAGCTCAGCTTATGACTCCACAAGCAGGCAGGTCCTCCAAGACTGAAAATGGATCAATCTGGAAAGAGACAAAATACCAAGTTCCAAAGGTTTGTAGGTTATGAATTTACAATATTTTTGCTTTCTTAATATACAGTGGAACCTTGGATTTCGAGTATTGTTCGTTTTGGAGTCGTGCTTGTAATCCAAAGCACTCGTATATCAAAGCGGGTTTCCCCCATATGAAGTAATGGAAACTCCGATAATTTGTTTCACAACCCACAAATATTTAAATAAAAATGATTAATTCAAAATATAAAGTAAAACAACATAAAACTGTCATGAGCGGAGCGCACGTGCAGCGCATCTGTTCTGAGCGCTCCCAATAACGGCGCATGACTGAGAACTTGTGCCGCTGAAGACTTCTTCATAGTTTTCCTCCGCAGCACGTCACATGGGTGGCGACAGGTGTGCCGGATTGGGATTGATTGCAGGGGCTATAAAAAGACTCGCGCAAGCACGCCAAGGTTGTGGAGCATTAGTTGCCATTTTCCGCACTCTTGCCAAGTCTGGCTATTCCCGTGTTTGCTTTCTCCGGTTTCACAGAAATGTGACATTGCATTGTCATTAAACAGATTCAACGATCGCACTGCTCCAGCCTTATTTGGGTGGTGCTTTTCTACGTTTCTAAGTTTTGCACTCTCTCCCACATTTTGCACATCTCCCTGATCTCATTTGAAGTGAGGGATTTCTCAGTATCTATCATTATATGAGTGAGCCACAATCCTGCAAGTGAGTGAGAGAGAGAGGTTGTGATCACATGAGGCTCGGCAGGAGGAATGTATGGATACTACTCGTATTGCAAGACCTCAGTCGTTCACCAAGTCAAAATTTATTAAAATTTCTTGCTCGTCTTGCAAAACACTCACAGACCAAGTTACTCGCAATCCAAAGTTCCACTTTTTAGTTCATCAGTACTTGTACCACACTGCTTTTGAACTTCCAGGTTTTTTTGTGGCCCCATCATACTATGCTGTCATTTTTTTTTTTCAACAGTGTCAGCGCACCCTGTTGTGTTTTATTCTTTACATATTACATAACTGGTGACACACACAAGCCTAGATGTTAATACAAAATATGCTGCTACAAGCCCTCCCTCTCTGGATAGCCACCATCTCTCACTCTCCAGTGCTTTGGGTATTATTGCTAACAGCTCATCACAAAGCTGTCGTCTCATTGTTGAGTGTCTGTCTTGGCAGGAGCCGGCGAGTCTGCAGCCTCTTCACGTCCTGCAGTGTCACAGTAAAAATGACAATCCAGATGATTTCAACACCCAGCTGTGGGCTTGCGCCTTCGAACCCATGCTCGACAACAGGAGTGAGTCTCTTCAAATGCAGCCTGAACAATTCAGTTTATTTGCATTTCTGCCAGGCTTGGGTGAAGTCCTGCACAATGCTTAGTCTTCATTCATGAGTCAAAGATACCAAGACAAAGGACCACAATTAGTTATTGTAGCAACAAGCAACTGTTTGGGTGAAAAAAAAAAAGCAACACAGAGGTGAAGTTTGTGGTGTGTAATCTCAAAAATTCTCTAATATGGCACACATTTAGGTTCCCAGTTAGTGGCAACTTGTGGAGGGGAGACATTATGTGTGATAGACTGCGAGTCCGGCCATGTTCTGAAGAAATACAAGGTCCCTGGTGAGGTGTGTATCAGGTTATTCTTGCAGTACTGTGTCTTACCACTAGGTGTCTCTGAAAACTGCCAAAGTTTCTCTTTGCATGAAGGAACACTTCAGTGAACCCAAGCAAAACTAATAAAAATGCAAAAATGGAGGGGATACTTCCCTTTGTATGTCTTTATTCATTGCCGTTGGTGCATCGCTACTACCAACATAGTTGTTTTATCAGCCACATGTGTATGATTAATGGCTGTCTAACTCACAGAACATTTATTTACATCGCCTTGAAAATTTTGTTCCTCTGTTAGGAGTTCTTTTCGCTGGCCTGGACCACGGTGTTCATGGCACGTGATGGTGGCTGTGCTCGACCCTGCAGCATCCTGGCCGCAGGAGGGAAGAGGGGCATGGTAAAGCTCATCCACCCCCGAGCTAACCTGGCGTACGGCGAGTTCCGCGCAAGCCGTCGAGCCATATCCATGCTACGCTTCAGTCCGTGCCAAACCAGCTTCCTGTTCAGTAAGTGCTGGTTAAGAGATCAAGATCTAAATATTTTGATTTCTTCAGAACTTGTGATGGACTGTTATTAAAAAAAAAAATGTAAAAAATTGTTGCGCTTGATATACAAAAAAGTCTCCCATTCATCGGCTCATGAGATTATACCCAAATCTGATTTTTGGATTTCACCCATGGACACTGTAAATATCACTACAATTTTTATACTGTTTCGCACCCAGTTAAACATTAGCTAAAAAATAATTTGCTGGTTTTTTTTGTTTGGTTTTTTTTTTGTTTCTAGCTTGTACGTATGATAACAAGATCATCATGTGGGACATCGGCGGCCTGGACCGAGACTACAACTTCAAAACCAGGTTCGTATTTTTTTTGTGGTTCTTCAGTTTTAATACATCTTAATTATAAAGCCTTCTGTTTTTGAAAACTGTGCCTGGGTCTGTACAAATTACATCGTTGGCATTTCGTGTTCTTCCAGCCAGCTGCTGGTAATGGAAACCTGCTCCACGCCACTGCACCTCTGCCTGCCACCCTGCTCCCCGGACACGCACCTCGTCTCAGGCTGTGACAACGGGCTTTACATCTTCGACATCCAGCTCAGCAAGAACACGCAGAAGAGGTGTCTGTTTTGCAAACACGGTCATTCATACATCCACTGTTTTCTTCAAAAGTATTGGAACCATGAAGAAGTGCGTTGTTGACTTTCAGCATTAATTCAGGGGATTTTACAAAAATCTTGCAATAACTGTGTAGGAGTTAGACTTTTTTTTTTTTTTCTTTCTTTATTTTTTTTTTTTTTTTTTTACACAGTCCGTCCATTTTCACAGGCTCAAAACTAATGGGACAGTGGACTGATGAGCCGTTTTTTGGCCAGTTGTGGCCTGTTTCCTCATTATCTTCTTGACAAATTAAGGAGATAAAGGATCTGGACTTGATTCCGAGTGTTGAATTTGCATTTGGCAGCTGTCCATGGAAACTCTCATTGTCCCATCCAGTGTGTATAGTCTTTACTGCGCATGTTAATGTTGAGTCCTTGTGTGACTTTGGTGAGCTATTTCGGTAAATGTCTCAGGATTTGCATATTAAGTCTTTACTGGCGTGCTTTTCAGGGCAGAGGAGATGGAGGTTGTATTTCCTGTGTTCAAGAAGAGTGATAAGAAATATAACTACCGCACTATTGATGGACTCCGCTTCCTAACAGAAGACATAATCGGTGAGAGAGTAGTGTCACTGTTCCTCTATCACCCTAGGCAAGCATCAACGCATTTTTCTTGGCTGATGGTGAACATTACCTTTCTCTCATGACAACGTGTATGGTGGACTTCTATGACCACGTCAGTGAATTAATGAATACGTGAACGCGTTCACCAAACGACGGTTTGTAGCTCTCGAACCGTCCGTACTAATATTCAGTTCTTTCACCCTCTCAGCATCTAAGAGCCACATGCAGGGCTCTATCTACTTGTGGAGCTGGAGTGGTACGAGGGCATTGCACCAGGGGAGGAAAAAGGAGGTGCCTGCTGTGATCCTGACTGAACTGCAGTGGTCCAACACAGACATCCCGTACCTGTCTCTCAACACTTGCCCTGGTCGGCATCACTTTAAATGTTGTACATAAAGCTTGCTTGATCAGTTTTCTTATTCAGTGGTTTGTTGTTGTTTTTTGTTTTTAATGAGGAAATGTTTGTTCTAATTTTAGTACATCTGTGTATTCAGCAATTTCCAACAAATACTACTGCTACTACTACTACTAATAATAATAATATGGGTCGAATTTAGTTTTACAGGCCGTACAGTGCACTACGCAGAAATAGTAGTGTGCGATTGGGGATTTTTCCATTGTCGTTAAAGTGTACTCAGCATTTACTTCTACTCCTACAACTCCTTTTCGAGTGTGGACGTCAAGTTATGGGGGAAATAAACATGTTGCGTTTCACGATTGCCTCCGGAAAGCAGCAGAATTTTCATCTGCTCTACATCCCTCTGCATGTCAGTATATTATTACAGTTTGAGTACAATTCTGTAATAGTTTTATGCAATTTAAAGTATGTAGTTAATAATTTAAAAGTGGGACTTTTTTTTTTAATAATACATTTTAAATATATATATTTTTAATAATGTGTGAAAGCAGGTTTGATTAGCCTATTGCATAATGTTTTTGATACCTTTGCTCTCATTTGACTGTCAAATGTCTGTCTGCCTGTCTGTCTATAAAGTTATTTTTGCCACTACAGGCTTTGGCTACGTCGTGTGTGGAGACGATAAAGGCCGACTGTGGACATATCACATCACAGACCGTGCGAAGGCCAGCTTCCAGAGTGGAAAGGCACTTCCTGCAACAGCGGTATGAGCACTAACTTGCCAACAGAGTGTGTCAATTCTACAGTATGTTTAAAGGAACGTAAAAAAGTAGCAGTCGAGCATGGGCGGTTTTTGGCACATGGTCTAGATCAAGTCAGATTACAGTTCAAGTCAGTTTTAATTTCTACCCCAAACTATACAACCCTATGGAAATGTCGCAAGTTACAGCATGTAATGGGAAAATTGCTCCTGTTTTGTAAGCCTCGCCTATTAATCCATAAAGGGAAGGCAAGCTTACGTGCCACTTGGCAGCTATGAGTTTCCTTTGTGGTCACAGTCACTTTTGAATTCTCCAAATAGTTTGATGGTACAGTGGGTGTGTTTCCTCCTGTGTCTCCTTGGGTTTCCTCTTCAATTCCTAAGGACATGCCAGTGTGTAGCTGTATCCTAGGTGTGAACGATGTTATGATGTCATTTCAGGTGCTGGAGTGGCCATCTCCCATGCGGAATGGTGCATGCCCAATCGAGGGGCCGTCAATCAACAGTATTGCCACGGATCCCGAGCTTCGCTATTTGGTTGCCCTGAGCGACAAGAACATGGTGGTGATTTGGAAACGATCATCTGCATCATGAAGTCATCGTGTTTTACGTTCCTACCATTTTTTTCAGGAAGGGCTCCAGACTTTGAGACCCACCAAAGCAAATTCTTGCACAGACGTAGAAAGTTTGTATTAGGTTCAGTCTTTGTCCAAATAATGAATGAACACTGACGAGACTAGTTATTCCTGGAGTATGACTCTGGCATCAGTGCCTGTGTCCGAGCTCAGCAGAGAAGAAAGGTGGTTTATTTTCAGTGGGATTTGTTGGGTTCATGTCAATAGTTGAAGTGCAAGCATTTTTAATTATACATTTTTTATTTTTTTGTATAAAAAGAACAACCTGTACATATGTAATGACTGTAAACTGTGTTTCGTGCATGTCGGTTTCCGTGTGAGAGACTGCAGAACATGTTTTGCAATAAATCACGCACATTTTTACAAATCTATGCACTACTGTGTAATTTTCTCAGTGGTATAAAGATCATGTATTTGTCATGCGGTTGTCTTTATTCCGCATATGAACTGGTTTCATAAGTCCAGTCCTGGGAACTCATTAATCTGAACAGTTTCCTATTTGCCAACATGTCCGATCCTGCTCACAACTAATTACTGAACAATTCCTGACTTTCGCTAGGTGCTTCTTTTTTTCTTCTCTCCAACGTTATTCATTTTTATTACTCCGACATAGACCATGTGCAGACCACATACATATGACGTTTTTGGCTGTGCCCAGAAGAGAGTGCCGAAGTCAGATTTGTTACAGATGTGGGGAAATTTCTGGAAGCACATGTTGGCATGAAGACTTCTGATTAAAAAAACGTGACCCTTGTTATTTAATAATAGTTGCAATGTGGATTCGCAAATCAAAATCAACAGGCCCTTTTTGCATGATCTGTGGTTGCATTTTGTATTATTTGTGAAGGAAGAGATGGTGATTGAACAGGTGTGAGCCAAAACGCTTAACCCTATGGATGATGAGTCTTCAGTTTTCTTCTTCTTCTTCTTCTTATCTCAGCAGGGTTTGAGTTATTACTAGGGTGCACAAATATGAATATAGATTTCGGTGCAGCATTCTTACTTCAACTTTCTGTCACGTTAAAATCTTGGAATATCTTTCAGAAAGAAAAAAAACCCCTATTTTTGTGTCACAGTTGCTCTAAAAACCATTGAAGAAATGCCCGTTTTTAACCCTGGAGCACCCCTGGGATCATATTTGACCCTAACGTTTATTTCACCCTTATCCCCAACCCACTCATTATTTGGTGGACATTAGTGGTGGATATCCCAGGAGGTCTCATAAGCCCCATTTCATAACATGTAGTAGGAAAGGGTTACTAGGGAGCACACATATGAATACAAATTTCTGTACAGCATTCTGACTTCGACTTGCCGTAGCGTTGAAATCTTTTTTGACCCGAACTTTTATTTCACCCTTATTTTATTTCAACCCACTCATTGGTTGGTGGATATTACTGGACATCCCAAGAGGTCTCATAAGGACCATTTCCTAACATGTTGTAGGAAAGGGTTAATTAAAAACAAACAAACAAAAAAAACACCTGGTTTTGGGTTCACTGACTCTGGGTCATCATTTTAACCAGTGGAGGTCTTTTCCCTGGTATCATCAGGGGGTCTGGGGTTTCCAGCATGAAACACCCTGCTTCCTCTTTGCGCTCTCAACAAAACAACGTGCATAGCACGCAGCACGCGCGTGCTCGTCTAGAGGGCGTGGCTTACCAGCTCTTCGTGCTTCTGATTGGCCAACGGGTCTTTTCTTTAGTCAAAACAAGCCGATAGACCTATAAAAGTCGCCAGTGTTGTTGCTCGGCTAGTTGAGTGAAAGGGAGCGGTTAGTACGTGCCGTTGCACACACACACACACACACACACACACACACGGGCTGTTTGGATGGCGTGCTAGGCCACGTTTGGGTGTTTGTTGACGAACGGGGTAAAGAATTGAGCTTGGTGGGGTAACGAGCGCGGGAAATGCGGCGGAGAGTGGCGTGCGGCGCGGCGGAGCTGCTGCTGGGCCTCGGCGGCGGCGGCGGTGGCGGCGCTGTGAGGATGACCGGGCTTCGGCGGCTCCCATCGTCCACAAAACCCTCCCCTGTGGAGCACGGCATTCACCAGAGATTCCGGTCTACGTCCTCGATGTCGACTTACTCCGAGCTGGCTAGAGAGAGGTCGAAAACCGTTACCTCTTTCTACAACCAGTCTGCTATTGATGTGTCTGCGGAAAAGGTGACCGTTAGCTAACTACATAAACAAAGCGCTCGCGTGCGCCGTGACGCGTCGGCTCCGTCACCTGGCGTTTAGCTACCTAGTGTTGGATTAGCCGGGCACACCGGTTAGCTTCTCCGGGTCGTGTCACTCAGCTGGCCGCTCTCGGTACAGGTTTCCCCCTAACACACAGCACCGGTCCGCCACTGCACTGCAAAAACGGCTCTCTCGTGCAGTCTAACGTGAGGTAATGCAAGGGCAGCACACCGGGGCCGGATCCCAAACACCGCCCTGCTCCCTACACAGGGAGCCAAGGGCTTAAGGTCATCTACCTCCACTTTAATGAGTTTGGTAGAGATTCAGCTTTGAATTTGTCACCTGAATGATTGGTTTTTGATCGTTTTAGGACCTTTAGTAGGTATACCTAAGCGTCCTTGGACTGTTCCTGAAATGTCTTTCACAGTACTGGACTGAACTTAAGTACCAGGAGCACTGAGTTGAAACTTCAACTGTGTCTGACTAATGAAAAAATGTGTAAAATATTATGGTTTTGATTCTGTCAGGTGGTGGGGATTGGTTTATGCAAGGATTAAAACAATGTAGACGTATTGCAATAGGGAAACGATGACATGGTGGGGTGACTGCTCGGTTAATAAAAGAAAGCTGATTTTTCCATTAACGCCTGGTCCTGATTAGTTTTATTCCTCATAACACAGCAGTTTGCCTACCATTTGTTGCATTCTTAGATTCAACAATGACGCTTCTTGGTGTTTCTTCATTTATCGTCACATGTAATGTGGAACCGCCACAAAACCGATTATTTCTGGTTTTCTCTTGCGTTACAGCTATAAGCATTTCTCTCTCGATGTTGCATGGAAACTGCAAAGCCCTCTGTCTGGGTAGGAAAAGTTACAGCTGTAGCTCTCACTGTTACAAAGCACTAACTCTGGAGACTCCTTCCAAGAACGCTGGAGAAACGTCTCCTCGTAGAACTCTCCAGATCAACAATCGAACACATTTTTTCAGTCTGTTTGCATGGACCGTCTCCTTACAATACAGCACTCACGTCCAAGCTTCTGGTCGATCAGTACCGAACGTTCAGTAGTACTGTGGTGCAGTGTAGTTGTTGGCACACTTACGACTGCTTCATGTTTCAAACCATTGTTTTCTTCCCTCAGCCTTCCGTCAGACTCACACCGGGAACCTTGCTCTACGCAGGCAAGTCTCCGGATGGAAACCACATCTTGGTAATTACAACTTGTAATTCGTTGCTATTTTGAACTCTAGTCTTTGTCATATACTATTATGATCCTTATTCGGCTTGAAACCTTTGATTTCTGAATATGGTAACGGTAATTTGTCGTGCATAATTGTTGACCACCTGATGCATGCTGTTTTGCAGAGCAGCGCAAGATACCTGCATAAAGAGCTGCCCGTGCGCATCGCTCACCGTATCAAAGGTTTCCGCAACCTGCCCTTTATTATCGGTTGTAACCCCACCATCCTGCAAGTGGTGAGTGTTTCCAAGTTTTGTAAAAGCTCTTTCGGATATTGGTACTCGCACTTGGCAGAGTAAAATCCCCCTCGTTCATGGTCATCATACTGCTATTGTAGTGGACATGAAGCGTCAAAGTCAGTATAGATGTTTAGCCACAATGCACGTTAAATATTGGAGCTTTAGCCCCTGAGCTATTTGGCTCTCCAGTCTGAGCAAGAAGGAATCCCAAGCCTTAGACCCAAGATAAATGTAACGTTACACCCTTTACACCAGAGAGTCCTGCGTTCTCATCAGCTGTCATGAGAATCTGTGGCTTTATTGTTTAGAATAATCTGCACTAAATCTTTTAAATGCATGATTATTAGCTGTAAAGAGGTCTTTTTTTCTTCTCTTCCGTCACCCAGTCAGTCAGATGTGTCCCTGTAAGTCACAGTTCGTTAAATATGCACTTCCTTCCTCCCTTCTTTCCTGTAAATTGTATGGTTTTAACAGCAACTTTCATTACTCGTGTGATAATGGCTATAAAAGCATCATATGTAGTGGAGGTAGGCGAACCACATTGAATCAAATTGTGGTGCACATTTTATTATTAAATATTACATAATGTTGTGTAACTGTCATTTCATGTGATTAGCCCCTGACAAGTTCCAGCCTCCATCGATCATTTCATGTATTTTGTTCATTCAGAATCGAAAATATTTAACCAGTGCAATCTGGACTTACTAAACACGGCAAGGATTTTGTGTGCAACTTTTGGTGACCACCTCCACAACCAGGCTCCTGTGTTTCAGCCTGTTTACCATGAAAGGCTCTTCTTGCAGTGAACTTTAACCTACATTCTTTTAACAGCGAGTGGGACTCTCTAGGAAAACAAAGCACTCGCTGGTTGTCTGTGTATGATATAAAACAAACACGCACACAAATGCAGACATGTTGACTTAAATACGTATGCACATGGGTTGCCTTGAAATGACATTTGAAGATGGTGCACCATGTTTCTTTCTGCTTGCCAAATGCACAGTCATTCCTTTGATTCGAGTTCCTGGAAGTCCCAGAGAACACTGAACACATGTGTTCACTCGTGGAACACTGCCAACTGAATCTAACCACTCTAACCCCCCCCCTCCCCTCCCCTTTTCTTCTCTCCCCCCCTTCTGTCTTTCTCTCATTTTGTCTCTCCTTCCCACAGCACGAGCTCTATATCCGGGCCTATCATATGCTGAGTGATTTTCCAGCAGTAAGTAGTACCTGCCTGACGTTATCTCGCACACGGCTAAAAGGTCGAGTCAAGTTCACCAGTCTGCTTTTAGCGATTCTATAATTACGTGTCCTAAAGTGACTGGTTAGTGACGGGAACTTAGGTCAACTGGAAGGGCAGAGTAGAAGCTAATCCTGTGTTGCCTGTAAAACGCTTGCTCATGGGAGGTTTTCAGAGTTGCACCATGCACGAGGGCGGTGGGGCTGGAATGACAAGTAGGGTTCATGAGGGTTCTAAAATTTGGGAATATGTTGAGTAAGAAGAACTGGCAGTTTTCCACTATAAAACACGAGGGGACATTTATTCTTAGGGAGACATCATTTCATTGCCATGGCAACAACCCAGGTATCTCAACACTGGGCCTGTGGTGAGCTTATTCTTCCGATAGGACGTTCCGAAAGTCTGAAGTAACTCTCGTCAATGCATTTGACAAATGGTTGTCATTAGCTAAGCAATTTTGTTGTAGAACCAAATCGAACTGTTCTAGGTCCAAGACAGCACCAGAACCACAGTGGTGGTTTTGATCGAAAGGCACAGTCAGGGTTTGGGAGGGGTGAGAGCGTTCCGTTTTATTGTTGCATTGTTGAGTTAAATATTCTGTGTTTATCAGTTTAGTTCTTCAGTGAAATGATGCATGTCATTTGTCTTTCAGATCAAAGACCAAGAGACAGAAGCCCGCTACAGCAAGCTCGTTCAGCAACTCCTCGACGATCATAAAGACGTGGTCACACTGCTTGCTGAAGGATTTAGGGAATGTCGCAAACACGTTCTAGTAAGGAAGGATCCACCTGGTGCCCTTATTCCTTGAATATTCGTTGACATTTTTCTACTGGTGTGTTGAATTTTTCCTTCTTTATTTTTGTTTATTTTAGGATGAGATGCTGATTCGTAATTTCCTGGACACAACGCTGACGTCTCGTCTGGGCATTCGCATGTTGGCAACACACCATCTTGCCCTGCATGAAGAAAATGTATGTCTGTGTGCCCCCCCCCTTTTATTTTTTTTAGCTTTACATTTTTGGGGGGAACTCCACCATTTGAGCTATTTTGACTTTAGATTACAAAGGCCTGTTTAAAATGTTGCAAGAGCCAAACACAACGCCTGAAACATGGTCACCTAGTGTTATCTAATGTATTTCTCCATGACCTAAATGTAATGTCTAAATATAAATGGCCTTTTGCAGCGACCTGGCACTTTTGCTGATTCAGAGCGCTAACCTCCTTCCTCTCTGTCGGAGACTGGTGCTGTGATTCATTGCCATGTTTTCTCGAGTTGCCGGGTAAATATCAGTCGTGACTTTTGATTGTTCCTGGACCGAAACCAGCACAGTGCAGCATTTTCTTCAGCGCATACACCTCTGACTTTGTGGCTTACTCAGTAATCTCTTAGTTACACAGTCATGGGTAAAGCAGGACAGAGTTGATTGAGGGGGGGGGACAAACAAATGGGATGTTGCTTAAGACTGTCAGATCTGTAATGATCATGATTGTGGACCTGCAACATCAAATTAGCTTGGGATTAAGGAATTATTTACAAAAACATGGACTTTTCACTGTAATGAGTGCTAAGGATGTACAAACACATTTTTCAGGGAATTTGCTTCATTTATTGACATTTTAGTAAAGCTGTGTGTAAATGTTTGCAAAGTGCTTTCCCAGCACAGTGTATTTTTCTGTTTAGTGACGCTCAAAAAACTCGACTTTAAACTTAAGTGCACAGACAGCTACAAGCATGAAAGAAACAATGAGGGTAAAGCCTGGATGATAGAAGTGGAAGTTACTTTGACTCACTTCTATGCCTAGACATCTCAAAAGTAAGTGGATGCCCCCTTTTTTTTTTTTTTGGAAAAGTTATTGTTAGAAAGGTCCTTCTAGCTGCTCTGCCATCGTTGCCAAGTTGATGGGAGACCGCTCACAGAAGCACTCTGACTCACTTGGAGTCGTTCTGCAACGTCAGTGGCCTTACGACGGGGATCTTTTTCAACAATCCACTCGACAGTTTGAAGACACCTGTCGGAGGGCCCAGGTCGACCTGAGTGGGATGCTATTGATTCCTTTCCTTTGCTTTTGAATTGTACAATCACTCTGACTGTATACAAGAGAAATCCCAAGGTTTTGTGCAATCATACGCTGGCTAAGTCCACCCTCAGACTGACCCACAATACACCCTGTTTGAAAATCACAACTTTTTTTGCTTCTGGTGTTCGCCGCATGGCTAGTCGCTCTAAACAATTAATATACTGGAATCTGAAATGGAAAAATAATAGCATGTTTGAAGCACAGGTGGTGTAATGAGGGGTGTCTATTTAGATACACATGTGTAAGAGCACAGGTTAGGGTAACCCCCCCCCCC